>KZ070843.1:2939-17734 GCA_002091845.1 Anopheles cracens | reverse complement strand
TCCGTCTACATGGATAGAATGGTATGAATGTCTGATTAGCCGCGGTATACCCAACAGTGTCCTTTATTATGGTGTAGTAAGATGCTGTAAGTAAGGCTCACCTGAGACTTACTGGAGACATTCTCACATACACCTCGCATCAAGAACTCAAGTAAATTGGGTGCATCACTCCACAACGACGCTTTAATTATCGTATCCACTACAATGTACCATGGACGTTGTATGCTGGAATGTTGCAAGGATGTTACGGGATGATAGAAATGAAATTAACAAATTAGAAGATTGTTTTGTTAAATGGTTTTTCTTCAAAATCGTTGAAACCAGTAAAAATTAGGTCTATTGCAATGCGCCAGACTCAAAATTTATATCAAACAGAAACGTTTTTTCAGCCAGTGTTGTTTCAACCGTTTCAACCGAGCCGGTATAACTAGTTTGGCTTCTGACGCTGGTTCTGAATTTGAAACGGCTATAGGAAGATTGGAGCTCACTTCAGACTCAGGTTCTGGTTGCAGGCCAAACTGATCTACAAATATGGATAATGGAGCAACTAAAACTGTGTATTATTGTAGGCATTTTACTTGCGCTACTCTTTGCATTTGGCTCTTGGCACCGGCATACTGCCATGCCGTGCAACTGGAATGCCTTAAATGATAGAAAACACAGTTTTAGTAAGATGGTTTTGCCAGATTTAAACAGAGTCTGTGTCTCAGGTACTTCTATCTGAGATGTGACGGTTGTCGGAGATGCTTCTCCCGAGTCTCTGAAATCTATACTGCTTACATGAAAAATAGACGCAAATCCATATGCACGTAGTGCAAGGGTCTGGTAGTGATAGCAAGGGTCTTGATAGTTTTTTTTATCATTCGCCATATGAAGTAGACCATGGTTATTGGCTCTTTAGTGATTCGAAATGTATCACGCCACCAGTATAATTACAACATTCCCTCTTCATTCATCCATTCCCTGCCTTCCAGCGCATATACTTTCCAAAAAACTGCATGTTAAGCAAAAAAAAACAAAATATTCAACATCCCATCATGGTTGAGGACTGATGAATTACACAGAAAAATAAATATACCTAGATTAACTGAATCTAGCTCATATTTTGTTAGAATTAGGTAAGGTAAGTTGCGTAGGTTAAGTAGGTTATGCTGCACATGTATACCGTTTTCTTTTATTATTTTTTCGATTTTATTAATATTCATTCCACAAATCAAGACATAACTGAAACAAACATACTGGTAAAAAGGAAGTATAGAGTCCCTGTTCATCCGTTTGACAGTTTTCATAGATCAGGTGGGCGACACACTAGACTAACATTATACCTTCAGGGTGAGAGTGATTAGCAATACTAATATTGTATTAAGCAAGAATTTATTTATTGGAATTGAAACCACTTTTTGAAGGTCTTCTAAATAGTGTTACATGACTTATTGATCGATATATTGGTTGAAATCTGACACTAAAAACGTCTTTTTGCTGTATCTTTTACATAAGTAATATTTTAGAATAGGTCCCCCTAAACCCTTTCTAAATAAGTGATATCCGTTCCGTGGAATTGTAAACAATGAAATTATTATTCAACGAATATTATTAGCGCCATCTATTGTCGGTGTCTTATTGTTACCATAAAAGCGCCAATGTGCAGTAGACCGGAAAAATCAAGAACTATATGGTTTACCATAATACTGGTGGTTGCGTGCGTTGTTTTAGGAGCTATAATATTGACATAGTTGAAAAACGTACGCACCCTTCATTTTGTCCATTATGGCATACCAGATTAGTTCCAATTCATTACGTTGTATTCGCAAAAGCGCGTTTTGCTCATCCCGTGTACCGAACGCTAGATGGCGCGGCAAAGATTCGTTAAAAATGTGTAACCGAGACGGTTGAACCAACACTGGCTGAAACAACGTTTCTGTTTGATATAAATTTTGAGTAAATTTTGATAAAGGACACTGTTGGGTATGCCGCGGCTAATCAGACATTCATACCATTCTATCCATGTGGACGGACACACATGCGGAGCAAACAATCCTCATGAGCACCTTTCATTCGAAAAATGTGTCTAAGATGGTTTTGCCAGATTTAAACAGAGTCTGTGTCTCAGGTACTTCTATCTGAGATGTGACGGTTGTCGGAGATGCTTCTCCCGTCTGCGGGCTTCCGGGCCGCGGACATGGTTGCAGTTTTCACACGACGTACACGCACAAACCGATGGAATGTTTTAGCATGGAATTTTTGGGAAATTTCGAAACGAAAACACGGGCACGGGAATCGATTATTTTCACTTCCACGTATTAAAATAAACAAATAAAAGAGGTTAGCTCATGCCAAGGGGGGTTTAGTGGGACTTAGACACACGTAGACAGATGCATTTTTAATGTTTGTCAATTTTATTACTTGAGTACGAATAGAAACTGACTGGATAAGGAGAGAAAGTTAGCTAAATATTATTTGAAATAAAAGTTGCACACCTATTTCATGAGAACTGTGAGTCTACTACTGTCAAATGTGACATTCGATACAACCAGTGAAAAATTGATCGGAACTTTTGTCTATCATTTCTGGTGACTGTCGTGATGACACGCTGCTACAAATGACAATTCAATTTTTATTCAGTTGGTATTCAGCAAAACCTTATCTACAGATTACATACCTTCAGGGTGAGAGTGATTAGCAATACTAATATTGTATTAAGCAAGAATTTATTTATTGGAATTGAAACCACTTTTTGAAGGTCTTCTAAATAGTGTTACATGACTTATTGATCGATATATTGGTTGAAATCTGACACTAAAAACGTCTTTTTGCTGTATCTTTTACATAAGTAATATTTTAGAATAGGTCCCCCTAAACCCTTTCTAAATAAGTGATATCCGTTCCGTGGAATTGTAAACAATGAAATTATTATTCAACGAATATTATTAGCGCCATCTATTGTCGGTGTCTTATTGTTACCATAAAAGCGCCAATGTGCAGTAGACCGGAAAAATCAAGAACTATATGGTTTACCATAATACTGGTGGTTGCGTGCGTTGTTTTAGGAGCTATAATATTGACATAGTTGAAAAACGTACGCACCCTTCATTTTGTCCATTATGGCATACCAGATTAGTTCCAATTCATTACGTTGTATTCGCAAAAGCGCGTTTTGCTCATCCCGTGTACCGAACGCTAGATGGCGCGGCAAAGATTCGTTAAAAATGTGTAACCGAGACGGTTGAACCAACACTGGCTGAAACAACGTTTCTGTTTGATATAAATTTTGAGTAAATTTTGATAAAGGACACTGTTGGGTATGCCGCGGCTAATCAGACATTCATACCATTCTATCCATGTGGACGGACACACATGCGGAGCAAACAATCCTCATGAGCACCTTTCATTCGAAAAATGTGTCTAAGATGGTTTTGCCAGATTTAAACAGAGTCTGTGTCTCAGGTACTTCTATCTGAGATGTGACGGTTGTCGGAGATGCTTCTCACGAGTCTCTGAAATCTATACTGCTTACATGAAAAGTAGACGCAAATCCATATGCCCGTAGTGCAAGGGTCTGGTAGTGATAGCAAGGGTCTTGATAGTTTTTTTTATCATTCGCCATATGAAGTAGACCATGGTTATTGGCTCTTTAGTGATTCGAAATGTATCACGCCACCAGTATAATTACAACATTCCCTCTTCATTCATCCATTCCCTGCCTTCCAGCGCATATACTTTCCAAAAAACTGCATGTTAAGCAAAAAAAAAAACAAAATATTCAACATCCCATCATGGTTGAGGACTGATGAATTACACAGAAAAATAAATATACCTAGATTAACTGAATCTAGCTCATATTTTGTTAGAATTAGGTAAGGTAAGTTGCGTAGGTTAAGTAGGTTATGCTGCACATGTATACCGTTTTCTTTTATTATTTTTTTTCGATTTTATTAATATTCATTCCACAAATCAAGACATAACTGAAACAAACATACTATACATACAGACGGTCGCAAAGGTACGCACATTCTTAACATTCATTCTTAAAAAAGGACATTCTAAATAAAGTATATTCCTAAAATATCAAATAACCTCATTTGACCTTCCTTTCTCAACCACGTAGGGCAGAGTATTACTAAAAAATCTTAAAGCTCCCTTCTTTTCCATTATGAATTTTTGGCATGATGTGTATTAAGATTACATTTCCAATAGAACATTAGTTTTATCGAAACGTTGCTAGTTAATCTCAAATCTTCTTTGAGATTGTATACATCAAGTAATTTCGTCTTCCGCGAATAGTAACATTATTCCGCAATGCACCAGTGGTCCATGGGTCCATCAGCAAAAACCAAATAATACGAGTGCCAGTGTCTAGTTTCACACATTCCATAGCCGATAGAATAATTTTATATGTCATCGTTTCTTTCACACAGCACTTCGTATTTATTTCTTCACGAAGAAAGTGAAGTAAACTTTCGCATATCATTAAATCATAACCGTTCGTTTGAACGAAATGTAAACATCGTTTGACAGATAGGCGACCAGGTGTCAAGTTCAATTTGTTTTCATGTTCTTTTGTGTTTGTTTGTTTTGTTAACATTCCGGCTAGCGCAAGTTTCGTGTCTATTTCTCTTCATTCCAGCTCATTTTACCCTATTTCCGGTTCCAAGTCCTATTTCCGAAGCCCCTACCTACTCCAGCATGTGCGGCGGCGGATTGCTTATAACGAGCCGGAGTTTCATCTGGTTTACGGTGACGCTGATCGCGTGCATGACGCTGCTCGGTGCGATCGTCCTGCCGAAATGGCTCATCGGTCCGGAAGTGATACAGATTCCGAACGAGGAAGGCAACTTTACCATCTACCGCCATCCGTCGGTTGGGATTTACAACAGGTACGCGGAGCGGTGAGTGCGTTCCGGTATCGTTTCGCTTGCTCATAAGCTGCATTTCCCCGTGTTTGCAGATGCAAGCGCATGGGCCGTGAGGAGTACAACTGCGGAAACTTCGATCTGAACGGGCTGCTGACGGATTCAAGCGTTTTCCCGGTACCGTGGAAGTTCACCATGTTCCTGATGTGCGTCGGCACGATGCTGCTCGGGCTGACGCTGGTCAGCATGCTGGCCACCTGCTGCCGGGTGCATTCGTTCTTCGGCTTCAGCATGCACAAGCTGCTGTGCATCTTGCAGGCCATCGCCGCCATGATGGTGCTGTTCGGCTATCTGATTTATCCGCTCGCCTGGGACGTGCCGCGCGTGCGGAAACTCTGCGGTTCGGATTCGGAGGCCTACTCACCGGCCGACTGCACGCTGGGCATTTCGGTGTATCTCGGTGCGATCGGTGTCCTGCTGGCGTTTCTGTCCACCGTGCTCAGCTTGAAGGCGGAGGCGGCCTACTACAGCTCGAAGGCGCAGCGTCGCGTCATCGATGGCCAGGTGCTGGTGTGCGTGATGTGAACAGCAACAAACAATCGAATCTCGCGTTGGCGTTCTGACGCACAAAACGGTAGCTATAGTAAGTATTTGGGCGACTGAAGCGACATCAAAGATGGCTGGAATTTCGTTCACTGTGTACGAAGGTGTCGCAGACTACTCGGATTTCGGAAGCATGAGTGAGAACAAAATTAAACCAAAGCCCCCGGCAGCAAGCAAACACCTCAGTGGAGGAAGAACGAAACCATGACACGTCCAGTGACTCCATGCCAGTGTAACGTAATGTCGCAAGGAACGCGTGCTCTCTGTTTTTTTTTGTAGGCGAACCAATCTCAGTGCCTTTGAAGAATGTCTTGCGGCAGGGTTACGCGCATTATTAAGTGTTAGGAGTTAAGTATCTCTGAACCATTTATCTTTCTCTGGAACCATTTATCTCGAAAGTGCCGAGGTATTGCATTTTGTACGCCATATATACACTTTTTTGTCTCTTTTACCATAAATATACACAGCATTTTGTAACCATTTTTTCGTAACAAATCTTGTTTTGGGTGTTTATATTTTACCACCGACTGCGAGATCACAAATATAAACCTACTCACTTACCTTTCCGTTTGCCCTTCGTTCCCTCGGCAGCGGCCTTTCCCTTCAACGACTTCTCTTTCTCCGACTTTAGCCTGTCGATGTACACACTGTGGCCCGTTTTCTTGAGATGATCGAACAGTTTGTTCTTCGACGCAAACTTTTCCCTGCAGGTCACGCACGCGTGATCAGTCGAATCGTCGTCGGCGTCCGATTCTCTCGCCGGTCTCGGGGCGTCGGAAGCTTCCGGTGCGGTCGGTTCTGCTTTCTTTGCGCCGAGCGGCGGTCCTCCCTTCGTTTTGCCCTTCTGATTCGCTCCTTCGGTGGACTTCCCTTTGGCTTTGCCTTTTCGATTCGATTTCTTACCACCGCCGCCGGTCCAGTCGTCATCGTCGTCACTGGGCGTCACTGCGGTTGTCGGCCGGCCTAGCCGCGAACCGACCATGTCGACGCCGTCCGCATCGCTCGCTTCATCGTCGGACGGTTTTATCACAGTAGCGGCACTGTTGAGTGCTTTCTTTTTGCCTTTATTTTTCTTCTGCTTGTTTTTCGTCGCCTTCTTTTCGACTTCCTCGTCCGTTAGGGGCGGCTGTGGTTCGTCATCGGTACCGTTCGGTTGTTCGTCGTTCGATAAGCTTTCGTCGGCATGCTCCTCTTCCGCGTCCGCTTCTTCATGTGCTTCCATTTCTTCGCGCATCTCCTTTCTGAGCAGTTCAACGTTTAGCTTGTGCTTTTTGGAGGATTCGTGATTTTCGTACGAACTGCGATTGGCAAACATCTTATCGCAGGCGACACAGTACAGATCGTCCACGTAGAAGCTTTCCTCACCGTTTTCGTTCTGGCTCACGTTCAACCCGGCCATCGCGTCTTCGAGGCCATTGATTTGGCCCGCTTCGACGTCCGAATCATCCTCCGAGTCGTTGGAATAGGCTGCTTCCAGTTTTCTGTCGGAAAAAAGAGTTTGTAGCGATATTATAGCGAAGATAATAGCTTATACGACAGATCATGACATTAAATGGCATTCCGTCCGTTAATGTGTTGCTAGGATGGCCATACTTTTTCATACAAGGGAAACATTGCATTGATGGCAGCAATATGGTCGGTTTGAAGGTTGAAAGCTACTTTGAACTATCCCCTTTTTGTAATTCTTTTAACATACCTCAATTGCTCCTCGTACGCATCGTTGAAAATGTTCGACGAGTTGCGCTTCAGCTCCTCGATTTCCTTTGCGACGTATCTGCTCCAACCGTTTTTGCTCCGATTTTAACCGATTCTGGGTGGCCCGTTCCTCAAGCAGCTTCTTGTACGCCTGCACACGTTTATCACGCTTCTTGACAAACATCACGAGGCTTCGAATTTCTTCATTCCGTTCCTTGCGCGCCTTCTGCTGCACCTTCTTGTTGTCCTTCTCGATTGCCTTCAGAATCCGGCGATCACGAATTTCGGCCACGTTGTGCGGATTCAGCCAGGCGTAGCTTTTCTTCGTACAAAAGCCCTCCCAGTAGCCGTAGAACAATCGCACGACCGCTTCATAGTCGGACTGCGAGTTACCGAACTTCGGTATGGTTTCGAACTCTTCCTCCGTGTCCAGGAACTCGACCTCCTCCGTGGCCAGCTTGTCGAACACTTCCGCGTACACCTCGTAGAATCCGCCCGCTTCGTCTCCGTAGCCCTTGTAGCAGGAGGTGGTAAAGTAGGGGAACACGTCCAGCGAATTGTCTTCGTAGTCCGTATGGCCACCGCGCAGGATTTGCTCGCGATGGTTGTCGTACCTAGATGGACAAGCCGAACTCGTGAAAGCGCACAATTTCACCTCACGAATGCACGTGTCATCTTACCAAGCGCGCTCCTGTGGATCCGAAAGCACATCGTACGCGGCCTGCACGACCAGAAACTGTTGGTTCGCTTCCTCCGCGTTGTCGAGGTTCTTATCCGGATGCCAGCGGAGGGCCAGCTTGCGGTAGGATTTCTTAATCTCGTCCGCCTCAGCTGTGCGCGCGATGCCCAGCACCTCATAGTGGCACTTCATTTTCTTTCCTTCGCAACTTTCTGTTACCAATTTCACTGCGAAGCAACCGAGTCGGAACGGGAGTAGAAATTTGCCAACGGCACGCAAGAGAAAATCGCACTTTGACAGCTGCTCCGAGCGCGTGCAATGAAAATAACAACAAACATTGCACGGTGGTCGACCGGTTGAACATGCAGCTGACGTTTACGTAAGCATTACATTTTCTAAAAATTCAAATATTCCACATTTTTGGCGGTTAATTCTCGACACAAATATGTCGTCACAAGAATGTCTTCGGACGAAATTTCACACCTCGACTAATTATCTTATAATTGTCATTAAAATCAAAATGTTTAAGCTGTAAACTCCTGTGACCAACCACTGTGCGATCGTCCCGAACCAGATCCATATTTTGACAGCTGTCTGTCCATTGCCACCGATCGGCCTGGACATGGCTCCACCAGCTTCAGAAATCTTCAGCTAAACTTCCGTTCCGTAATAAATACAGTGCAATATACAAAATACAATAGTGTTTACATCATGTGGGATAGAGTGCCCCGTGAACAACGCCAACAATGTGCCACAGTACTTGGAAGCCGCTCCATACGCATCGGTCACCCTGCTAAGAAGAAGAAGAAGAAGCCTCACTGTAATTTGCGTATTATGCGTCGAAGTGTGTTCTTCGGTCCCGGCACTTTCGGATCCTGCGACTTCCGATACAACTGCAGGATCACTTCCGTTGGAAGTGGCCGGGGTGGAGACATGCTTGCGGCGTTGAGGTAGATGCAGCAGAGGATCGCTTCGCAAGCCTGGATGCGCACCCGTACTTGACAACTCGGATGCTTCGCTGGACGCCGTTCATCGTTCGCTGCCCTATGCGTATTATGCGTCGGAGCGCGGTTCCTGGCCCGGCACTTCAGATCCTGCGACTTCCGGAAAACTGCAGGATCACTTATGTTGGAAGTGGCCGGGAAGGAGGCATGCTTGCGGTGTTACGGCAGAAGCAGCGGAGGAGGAAAATGGCGGCGTCAGGGTTCCTCATCCTTCATCGAAAGCACGTCATCGGCATCGTGAAGGACCCAGCGAGCGAATTGAGGGCAATTCGGTTGTCAGGATGGCCGAGCTGTAAACTCCTGTGACCAACCACTGTGCGATCGTCCCGAACCAGATCCATATTTTGACAGCTGTCAGTCTGTCCATTGCCACCGATCGGCCTGGACATGGCTCCACCAGCTTCAGAAATCTTCAGCTAACCTTCCGTTCCGTAATAAATACAGTGCAATATACAAAATACAATAGTGTTTACAAAGCGCTTTTCATCGATAACGAAAAATCACACGGAAAGTCGCAAAACCCCAAAATTGTAATAGGCAGATTACAGTCTTTATTAGACCTCCACAGTTTCCTGATCGTAAGTCAATTGAAGCACTTCTAGAAATTGCAATTCAAAGAATGAACGAAAAAAGTTCAGCCTATTTAATGAAATTCAGAACCTTTAGGAACTCCTTGTAAATATTTGCCTATTCGTCTTGTTGAACCTGTGTGTCGAATCTTATATAAAATAGCATTCAAAAGCACGTGATTTGTTGTTTGCTTGCAAAATAACTACCAGTTATCAATTATTGTACTCAATAAATTACTTATTCGTGGTGATGAGTGACTAGCATTTCTAGTACACACATTTCTAACGTGAACGAAATATAGTTGCACTGCATATGAAAAAGCTAAAACTATATTATAAAACACTTAATGAAAACTAAAAGAAAATGATTCCTGAAGAACCTATTTTTTAAAATTATTCTACTATTTTTTACCAATATTGATAAGTCCATAAGAACCCTAAACCTTTAAAACAAACTTACGATAATGCTTAACGCATTAAGGTGGGCAGGAAACGTGAGCCATGCTGGATCGAACCACAAAAAAGTTCGATAACCGCAACATGCATCTTGCTCTTCATAAAAGTGCCACAACCGGATAGAGAAGATTATATCGCTTTGCCGGCTGTCGAAAGCGATACGCGCTCAACCCGATCGGCGTGGGGCGCGAACGCCGACAGCCTTTCCTATTCTTGATGATAAGCATTGTAACAACTAAATCCCTTCCCAACATGTTCCAGCTCTTCGAGTGGGAAAGTTTGAACGTATGGATAAGCGTACGATTCCCGTGGAGGAGTAAAGCAAACGGGAATATTTTCCTTGCCACCTTCAGTTGCGATGCTATTTCTAGTCAGTTAGTTTTTGTTTTGAAGGCTGGAAGGTAATCGGAATACTTTTATTAGAGCTTTAACTGTTATACATTGTAAAAGCAAATCGCTTCTAGTCGAAAACATTTTGTTCTAAAGCAGATGTTCTTGAATTTTTTACATTTCTAACCTGAAAATATATTCAGGCTACTGCATTCGTAAACGCGGACCTATATGAGTTTGTTCCTTTTTACCTGAATAAAAAAACGTTGAATAATGTCGTAGTCGGAAAAGGTGTAATGCTATCTCACGTGCAGAACACGCCTGAAAGGGGTCACAGCAAGCCGTGATAAAAATGTACTTCACATCCCAGCCGAGCGGTCTCGTGTTACGTAAGAAAGCTTCATTTTATTATCGAAACCACCCGAACAGATGTGATTATCAGCTCGGGCACTTTTTACATCGTACGGCTCGCTCCCGAGCATGAATGCAAAACGCATGTTTTCTCATCAAACGCGTCATAAACGGGATTCTAAAGGAGATTCGAGAGGTTGCCTGCTGGAACATTTTTTTTACTTCTTCCCTTGATCCTATTTGGTAAAAGCCCTTCTCCGGACTCCTTTAATCATCTTCCTTCATCATCACCGTGTCCTCGTGGTGGGGGTTCGCTCGAGTCAGGACTTTTGGACTTCCAGTTTCGGTGCTCCGATGGTTCTTTTGGTTCAAGCATCAAATCGGCTTTCACTCAAAAGACCTGGGACCCCCGCCTCCTTCTTTCCTCTTCTGTTGACGTCGAGTGGAAGATGCTCGTGGCTGCACTTTGATCGGACGGTAGTTGTGTGTTCGATTCGTTAGGTTGAGGCATTTCCCCGTCGTCGGTTCGTGCTTTCTTTCCACAAAAGAAGCCTTCCGAGTGGGTTTCGTTTTTGTTTGTTTGTTTGTACGTATAGTTCCACGCCGGCCGTAGTGCGACATTTCGCTGGCACTTAGCTGGCGCTCGAGTGACCCCCTGCAAAAATGATACAAATATGAGTTGGGCTGGACCATCGTTTGCTCCTTCCTCGCTCCACCCCCTCATCCCCCACTCCTCTGCCACCGACAATGTTATGCAGCTGATGAGATTCATTAGTTGATCTGTGTTGCTTTGATGTAGAAAAATGAGATAGCGAATGCGGATCACGTTGGCATCACCTGGCATTGGGCAGAAGCTGGCACACGGAGAATAAAAGTGTCCTTCCCTTTGAGGGCTCCATACGCTCCATAAGGCCAACAGGATGCATTGAATCGCAAGTGCACCGAACAGATCTAATAATGTATCAATTTTTGTCCGGACGAGGACGACGACGGGTGACTTTAGTTTTTCACCATTTTTCCCATCCAAGAAGGCCACGGAGGCGAAAGGTCCTTGATGTGTGCCAGGTGTGGTGGAAGGAAAATGTCGACCACACTGATCGGGACCCCGCATTCCTATCTGCACGGAAAAGCGAGCGGATTTTCGTTTTCTTTTCACCACACCGGTTGGACTGAATCAATGCAATTTTCCAAAATGGGGAGCCTATTGGAGAGCAACGCTACTGCGGAGGAGGAAAATATAAAAGTGTCCGTTCGGCTGATGATGATGATTCCGATGCATTTGATGTGGTGCAGCGTGAGCGCTATTTAACGATGCAAACATGCACCCAGCTCGCTATGCGTGAACCTCGCCTTCAAAGCGATTTTTTTATCGTACCATTTTTTTTCTATCCTGATGCCTCAAAGAGCTGTTTATTGTGGATTTCTTCGTGTCTGGAGCGCCCTGAACGAATGTGGGATGTTTGCCCACGTATCTTTTCTAGCATGTCTTTCATCTACTTGTTTGTAGCATGGTCTGATTTCTCATGCAAGTCATGGTGCAACATTAATTTATTCTGTTTGGGATGAGATATCTTTCCTAAAGCCACATTTGCGTCATAGTATTTAAATTCAAACGGCATGTAAAAACGGTTTCAAAATGAATCGAGAATCCAGAATGTCACAGGTTCTGGATTGCATGCCGTGCAATTCACGTGGAACATGAATCAAAACAATGGCTGCATTTTTTTTTTAAAGAAATCGATTTCTCTTAGTACAAAACCGGTTCCATTCGACATAATTTCTCCTTTTCCAATGGTTGTTTGTTTGTTAAGCTTTTTTAAATTTTAATACATTGTTTAATTGTTTCGTCTTTGATCCTGATTGCTTTCTCTGCTCTTGTTTTAATTTGGTTTTTTATTTCATTTGACATATATCCCTCGATTGTTATGACCAAGTTTTGGTGTGTTGATCAGTGTTAAATTAACAAAACTTTACTTTACCTAACATTATGGTAGAAAAATATGATGTATAAACGCAAACAAATAATAACAATAATAAGGATATGAGTTTTTAAGACTCTATTTGTTTTGAAATTGACAAAATATTTTTCATTAATATTCCACTGAAAGTGACGCAATAACTCTCATTGTTCAATTGAGGGTTCTTATTTTACAATTATGGAGTTGCCATATTTTTAAGGGAAGTTTCCGTTCATAAAAGCTGAAAGAGTTCAGTTATTGCGAAACTGAATACTGTATAACTGTATAACTTTCTAATAACGAAACACGGGAAGAAAATAATCTTCGTTTTACACGGTGTTCTTTACTCGATAAGGGATCAGTAATATAATTAAAAAAAAACATGCTAAAAATACTTTTGCCACGAAATGCAATGCAAATTGAAGGTAAACAAAAAACATCATAAACATAAATATAGAATCTATGCAATTGACCCACTTGGTGAGTCGCCGCACTTTGCCAAGATGCTTGCGCATAAAAACAAAAGTCTTACGGATCTCCCGCACGTCTCGCTGGAGCTCGCTGGCTGGGATGAAAAGTTGTAAGTAGCCGTTGCAAGAAGCAGCTGCAATTAAAATGGAAATTACGGAACTGCGAAAATTATATACTTTCTTCGAGTGACGAGACGATGGCTAAGAGTTTTGTGATGAGACGGTTGGAAAATGTTGTGATAGAAGTTTCATTTCAGATGGGTTAATGTAGCGTTCTTCACTCACGCCAGCTGTCTTTGTAAGATGTTCGAAGCGTAGCTCTACTTTGCGGTAGTTGGAACAAGGAGCGATCTGTGTTTGCACAAATAATTGCTGCGGAAAGCATCTTTGATTTATCAAGGGTACTTTTGATTGGTACAGCCAATTTGGGACGGTTTTGAGAGAAAAAAAACGAAGAAGAGTTCAACTCATTACGCGTTGAAAAATCCTCCGAAACGAAGTTAGTTTCGGTGGACTTGGCGATAAATTTTGTAGCAAACGCAACTGGTTTCTCTCACGGGGTTTTCATCAGGTGCTGAAGCAAGATTTACGATTGCATACCCCAAAAAGGCTTGAGAATGCAACTTTGCTGACTTTGTGTGCGAAAAGGTGTATGTGTGTATGTACACGGAAGCCTCTCTAGGGATGGGACGAACGGAAACGACACGTAAATCAAGTTACGGCGTTGCAGATCATTAGGAGACGTGGCTTCAATATGTGCGTTACGGTGCTCCTTGTGGATTTTTATATCTTTTCCAGTGTGTGTGACCCAGAGCGGGAAGGAACAGGAACGCTATCCTTTGCGTGCGCTTTTCCCCTGCTCCAGCCAGGGTTCGACCTATCCATTAGAAAACCAAAACAAACAAATAGTAGATCAGCAATAGTCGCAGCTGAAGGACGATATTCAGGACTTTAGATGGGATACGGATGGTTTGCGGCGCGCATATGCGTCTGTTCGTCTGCGTGTGTATGTGTGTGTGTGTTTGGACGGGAAAACGAAGGAATAAATTTCATTCGAATTACCTTTTTTCCCTGCTTAAACCTAGCCAAGAACTCCATCCAGGTAACAGGCCGGGCACACGGGAATGTGGTCATAAAACAAAGTTCTACGATCGAAGGTTTTGTGGTTGTGGAGGGTTTTTTTATTATTATTTCGGTTGCGCTCTTTGAGCAGCGCAATAGCCGGCGGCCTTGATTGAACGAATCTGTTTAGTCAGCGGGAGCGTAAGGTGCGCCCGGGATCGACGAAGTGACGGAAGCCGGGGCATAAATGTAGTCATCAAAAGCCCGGGGAAGTGCGCGGGACCCTGTCCGGTGAAGAAATAGTGTGCCATTTGCTGGTTTATGGGTGTATTTTATCTAAAAATCGATCCGGAGCTCGAGCTCGAGAGGCATGTGTGCTCGTATTCCAAACAGCGCGTTGACACAAAAGGTATCTTTTTTCCGTGCAGCGCTTGCTTTCGAGCGGAGCGCTTTTGAGTGAATCAGCGCATGCAGTACGGCTCAACAAATTGTCAACAGAAAACAAATCAAACAGGGTGCGCATATTTCGTTTAATCTCATCGGCGAGTTATTTATAACTTCATTGCCGATGCCGTTTGTGTCGAAGAGCATTTTCCGTCATGTTTCATGCTTGTAAGACTTAAAAAAAAAGATTTTTAAGGTGTTCTGGTTTTAATTTGTTTAATATGTGAACGAACATGAAACAAAGCAATAGAGGCTTATTAAGGTCGTAAATATTGAATAGCAGCATTTTTTTTATATTGTCTCATTATCAATGTTTTAGCAAAC
>KZ070837.1:342389-365973 GCA_002091845.1 Anopheles cracens | reverse complement strand
GGTTTGGCGTCGTCGAAGGCTGTCAGCAGCATTGCGGTTTCGTCGCACGGCGTTTCCGCGGAGAAGGGCAGCGGTGGGAACGGCCGGCTCAGCAAGGATAATGTGATTGTCGAGACAAACTACCCGTCCCTGTCGGCTGACATTCAGCAGCCGTGCTCGATACTTCCGTCCCCGTCCGGTAGCAGCGGCATCGACACCTGGAAGACGTCCAGCTGTCACGTGCGCCAGGCTAGCATACGATCGCGCAATCTGCAACCAATGCCCGATGCCGGCGAACTCGATCGGCGTTTCGCGAAAGTGCTGGTAAGTTTGCTGGTTTGGAGAGTTGGATGTTTTGCATAGCCGGTTTCATGTAGTTAGCTGGTTTATGTTTTGTCGAAGTGAAGTTATTTGAGTAAGGTGCAAGCAGTAGCACCATACAAATTGGAGCTTAAAAGCCAAGCTGTAAAAGCGAAGATTAGCAATTACTTTTTAATTGCTGTTTCTACCCAAATCAAGCGATCATTCGTTACCGAGCGATTCAAAGCTTCCCGTTTCGCCCAGCAGCTCTCGGCCGATGGAATGAACAATACGTCGGGTGGCTTAAGCTGCATCGTAAAATGCTAATAAAGTAACATAAAAATATTAGTCAATGGGTAGCCGTTGCTCGCCGGGCTTCGTCGCTCGGCCTTCGTGCATTGTGTTGACTAACGCGTTCTGACGCGTTGAGGATTCTGCAAGGTTCATGGTTGTGTGAGCGAGCATGCACAGGTAAATTCACACGCATGTTGACGGCTGCAAAAAGGTGCGGCTTCAGCGAGCTAGAAAACACCCTGGGAAATACCCAGTACGTGCTGTGGTTCGTTTAGCAAACCGAGCGTATCGCTCGGAAAGTCGTACCTCCTCGTGCCCGTGAGTGTTAAATAGTTGTTAATAAAGTTTGCAACAACGAAAAAGTTCTCTGTGCACTTGCTTGGCCGGCGGGAAGATATACATTCAAAATGTAACACTCTTGCTAGTCTGTTTGACGGTATATTTAACGTGTTGGTGTACATGCTTCCGGAACTGAACCATATGCGCTGGTTGCGCGGTCATATGTTGTTCCCACAGCTGTCCTGTACTAACAAATTTATTTGCTTCAACGTGAAACGTTGGGACTCGTTCTCGGTTCAAAGAACGAGGCCTTGATTTAAACCTCTGAATTCTCTCGGTTGTTTTCGCAGAGACGATGATGAAGATGCAGTTCGTTTTGGAAGGCCTTTGATTCGGTTTTTCTCAGTTTCATGATCATACAATCATTGGGACCAACAATGTAGAGTGACGAAGGAATGTTATTGTGAAAACTACTTGCGGTCACATTCCACCCTCACAATTGCACGTTCCTTAATGCTTACAAAATGTTAATATAGCTTCATTTTCCTATAGCTTAATTTCCCTATTCAACTGAGCCAGGTACGCGGGACCTACCACTTCTTGTTGCTACTCGCGTACGTTCACTTACGCTTCACATCGATACGAAGCGGTGCAAAAGCTGCATATACTTTGTGTGTTTGGTTGTGTATTTCATCCAAAACTGCTCGCGTCATCATACAGAGTATGGGTCAAGTATTGCGTAGGCATCACGTTGGCCATAACAATTCCAGCCATTAGTTCCGCTTGTGTCGCTGGGTTCTGTGGACGCAACGAAACTTGGAAGTATAGATGTTTGTGTGTGTTACTGTCTCTAGTGAGCGGGCGACGTGATCGGTTAGTTATCGGAACGTTGATTAGCAACCGTCTTGCGCCAATATCAAAATGTTATTCGAATGAATGTGGTACTCAAAATAGATATGACATGCTTAATGCGTTAATTATTTCGGTTTTTTTTTGTTGCTAGCCTTGGCCTCTCGAGTAAATATCCGTAAAAAGCTTCAAAAACTATGAGTAATAATTTGTGGAGCTGGAATTTTATGTATCGATAAATGAGGGCATTGGTCTAGGACGTACAGAAGAAGAATTTTAAGAATTGTTCAATCAAAATTGAATCTACACAAGCATAAGCGTAAGCATAAATGAACAACTGCTATGGTTATAGCACTGCCAATTAATAACTAATATAAATAACAAAATGTGTTGCCAAAGAATGTTATATGTTGTGCTTTGTGCAACGAATGATCTTAACTTTGATGGATTCAGTGCTCCCCAATCCCGATGTTGTTGGTTAGAGGCGGAACGCGCTGACGATTGTCTTGAGAAGTGGATCGTGTTTTTTTGGTTGGTTTGTGTATGCAGGATGTCCCCAAAGGCGCGCTGCGTGCCTGTCTCTGTAAAGTAAACGATGCCAGCCGTGACCGAGTCATCGTTAGAGGATGGAGGAGAGTGAAGATGAGCAGTGCATAAATATTGACTCATCATTACGCTTACGCTTAGCTGAATCTCCACTAGCACCCGTCTGCGTGGTGTTCCGTTTCCTATGGTTCGAGTTCTCAACGGCTCGCTCAAAGGCTGCCAAACGATACGTGTGTGCGTGGGTACAGAGAAAAGAACCATTTCCGGCGAATGGTGCAACGGAGAAGCGCATCGTTTTCTTTCTGGTGTACATGCTTCCGGAACTGAACCATATGCGCTGGTTGCGCGGTCATATGTTGTTCCCACAGCTGTCCTGTACTAACAAGTGCACTTGCTTGGCCGGCGGGAAGATATACATTCAAAATGTAACACTCTTGCTAGTCTGTTTGACGGTATATTTAACGTGTTGTACCCATCTTTTTCGCTCATGGATACATTTGTCTTATTATGATTCACGTCCTTATGGCCTTATCCATCCGTTGATGTGTGTCAAAGCATACCGGGAAGTGTGTGATAGGTTCGCAGCTCTCTTCAATTGCTTTTATCGCACTGATTGGCGAGATATGGCCTTTATTATGTAGCTCAATGAACTCATTTGGTCGCACCCTTCTACTTGATCATAATCTGCGCTTGAATGCTTCCAAGTAAACGGGTGGCGAGGGCTAGAAGATAAAAGCCTGCTGGAGTGCAACACGAACGTAGCTTGAGTCATCGGATTCTCAGGGTGTGATTGAAAAATGACTTCATCAATAAACTGCGTATATGTCTGTTTGAGTGACTGTTTTTGTGTGTGGATTGTCCAAATCACCATCAAGACAGAGTCTCTGGAGCCGCTTGACTTAATCCAGACCTCGTCCTACGAAGGCGGATGATGACTGTACACGCTTGCTGACGACGGATTGTTTTTCGTTTGCCATTTCTATGAGATCATGAATACACACACACATCGTTTCTCCAAGCGGCGGATGCCCGGAGCATAACTGAGAGGTGGAACCCCCCCCCCCCCCCCCCCCCCCCCCCCACCCCGATGGAATGAACAATACGTCGGGTGGCTTAAGCTGCATCGTAAAATGCTAATAAAGTAACATAAAAATATTAGTCAATGGGTTGCTCGCCGGGCTTCGTCGCTCGGCCTTCGTGCATTGTGTTGACTAACGCGTTCTGACGCGTTGAGGATTCTGCAAGGTAGACTATTCGTTAAGCTATTTAAAAAATGTATTGATATTTGAGACTAAGTGTTCGAAACAAGTATCCCCAACACTTATAACTAGTTTAATCAACCTCATTCTCAGTACGGCTGGTTCCACTTATGGATTTCGAGCGCACTAAGGTCAATGCCACGCTACGTAAAAAAAGTGTAACCTAAGATGGCTTAACAATTGGTTTAAATTTAGATCCCCGCCTGGTCACATACACATAAACAGTTCCATGCACTCAAGTGCCTCTATCACATCTACCAGCTCAGCTGAAGTTCGATGGAACGAGCGTGAACGTGAATCGCTTTCAGCTCCTCTGTTTTGTGTGCGGGCACAGAAACATACATCCTCCCGACAAGCCAACGAGTGGGAGATGGATTCCGTTGCATTTCTGGGTGTTTCAAACGCCCTCCAGCGATGTCTGACACTTTGCTTCGTAGAAAATTGAAATAGAATTGAATGGTACCGAAGGAGATAAGCTCTCGGTTTCATGCTCCGTTTCGTGCTGATTCAACCGGGCCAGACCACATCGGCTGATGCTTATCTGGTAACCATATTTGCGGCCGTATCAAGAAGTGGCGGAAATACGAGCGAACATCATCCGTCCGGGGGCCGCACGCTGAATGGCGTGTCAGCTTTGTCAACAAACAGACGTCCCCATGCGAAGGAAGGACCGTCGTGCGCGTACCGTAAGGTACCGTAATGTCAAAGATTATCAGGGAAATGTTAATGCACACAGCTGGCTGTTGCGGTACAGTCTATTCATCGTGTGCTGGGGTGCTTTGCAGCGCACTCAAGCATAGGGTCCGTGATCACTTAATGCCGCACGCGGAAAGGCTGCCTTCCGATGCCTTCGGGCCGCTTCCACCGCCGCCAGTGTGCTCCCACTTCACACGACCGCCGACGGCTAGACGATGCTTTCGATTTTCGTCTAAATCCAACCTAAAACCAGATATACCATAACTTCACGAGAGCGTTATGTGCGCGGTGGAGTACAATTAATCACTCGGTTTGCCGCTGCAAGTGACTTTGGAACAGATTCGGGGCTGATTGTAGCGGTTGAACCGGTTGAAAGAAGAGGCACCGTTCCAGAAATAACTTTAAACCTTCGAAGTGTGCAAGGTGGAGTTGTCTCTTTCTTAGAGATTCAAAAATATGTGGTTCCCTTCCAAGCAGTGGGGATAAAAAAAGAATGCTACCCGACATATGAACTCTTTCAGTACACCATAATGGAATTGCCGCGTGGAACGAAGAGCGGGCTTTCACTGGTGTGATGCATGAAGTTTGATAGTTCTAACATCTACTGATTACACACATTAATAGAACGAACCGTAGCAATGACACTAACCATCAGTGCGCAACAAACAACTGCATTAGTGGCGTATGCTTGGTTGGCTGACGTTTGATTGCCTGCCATTTTATTATGCTAGTTATCACGAGCATTTGAATTTTTACGAGTCTGTGTCTAAATATAAACTTTGAACCCGGATTCGATTACATATCAATGCCATAAAACTTTTTTGTAGGTTCCACATAATATGTGGTCTATTTTAAATTATAAATTGTGCTTTGGTGCTCTTATCTTGTATGATAATATATTTCATTATTCATTATTTACTATTTACATATTGCAAACATAAATAAAAGAAACACGTTTTTTGTATTAAACGTATATATTTGTACTATTTGTATTTTTTTATACCAGTATATATTTGTGTTTTATATGTTTTATTTAGACACATTTTATGCAAATGAATTGTGTGTTGATGTTTAAATATAGAAGAATTGATTCATAGTTGAAAGATTTAAGGATGGAATGGATTTAGGCTATTTCTTCTGCACAACGACCTTGGTATGTTTAGACCATAAATGGCATTCCTTAGTTATTTAAGGATGGAATGGATTTAGGCTATTTCTTCTGCACAACGACCTTGGTATGTTTAGACCATAAATGGCATTCCTTAGTTTGGTACTCCGGTACTTAGTACACCTGTCTTTTAATATATTTTTTCTAAAAAACTTACGAATTGTCGAAGTCAAATTAGCTTTAAAAACTACACAGTTTTCATTTATATTTTTACATTTTCTTTTCTCAATTAATGGTACGAATTGGAGGAGTTTGGTACGAATTGTAATTTCATGCAAATGTGGTATACTTAATTGAAAAGGATTTCCTTCCTATATCTTATATTTGGTTATTGATTAATTTTTTTTTTCGCTTCTAATGAAACGATGATGAATGAAAAAAAATCCTAAATAATAAATTAAGTTCAATGATTGGATAAGTTTAAAAAATCTTACTTATATTCAGTTTTTGATTAGAGAAACTATGAGAGGCTCGCTTGCTTCAAATTGTACTATTTTCCTATCAAAACTGAAGTAAACAATAAATTTCACAAATTATTTCTACCGATTCATTGATTTGTTTAAGTTTCGCAACAAAATTCTATATGTTTTTATAGGATATAAAGCTTTATTCACACAACAAATACTGCGGTTTGTTCCGAACCGCTCCATGGTACGGCTCAGTAATGGTTTGAAGCTACAATCTGTGATACGTAAAACCATATGCTGCACACTTGTCCCCCTTAATTTCTCCCAGTATGTCTGTTTCGGCTAGTCTAAAATCCATTTTATCAAGTTATGAACTCGAGCCCTCTTTGTGGAACCCTGATTTATAGCAAAAGGGCAGTGATTTTGACGGCCGTTTCCTATTGTCTGCTTCCCTCGTATATATGATGGTTCTGTTGTTTAATATGATGTTTAAAGGTTAAACAATAATTGATTGTTATCCCTCTATAATAGTTTTAGCTAGTTTAGTGCAACCTAAATTGCATTTAAACACCACCTTTGCATAATGCATAGTTAAACCTGCTCTGAATATAAAAAAAAACTCCGATTCGGCATGTTTAGAGCTAAACTGGTTGCACCACCTACGTAAAGCTGCATAGTGTCCAACTTTCCTCATCCACTTGCCGCCTATAAATCTTGATTATGAGTAGGAGTTTTCGTCAGGAGCTGTACAATTGACAAGTTTACTATGAAATTTCAACATAGTTTATTTGAATACCGGTTTGGTGAAACGAGAAACGAGCACCAGTGGCATGCCGGTGTATCATTTAATGCAGGTTTTTCATCCTTTTTTGAAAATGCTATACATTTGGCGTAAAACTGCTGAAATTCGCATAGAAATGTTTTAAAATGTCTATCTAAAGCACAATTTTATGCATATTAAAGCAGTGGGACTTTTTATTTGACAATATGTTTTACTGTATAACGCAAACATGCAAACATAATAAAGCATAAACACACTTATAAAAGTGCTTCGTTTAGCATATATGTGTGCAGATGGCACGAGAAAGAGTCAAATGCCGTGAGAATGGTACACAAGCCAAAAAATGATAGCAAACGAACCGCAAAACCGCAATCTGCGAAGGATTTGTAATCAATCCAGCCCAGGTTTCCTGTCTCCATTCATAATGGGTGAAGTACAAAATGTGTGAATATGAATATGAATGTCACAAAAAAACAGTTTCGCTTGGTGTGATGTTATTTATCTCTCTCAGTGGTGAGCTACTATGAATTTTAGTTACTCTTTATTTTAGAAGATAAAACGATCCCTTAAAAATCATAACAATCTTACTACGAAATTTGTTATGTCTTTAAGTTCCTAATATAAACTGGATCTAGCAGCTACTACGGAATGATTGTGGCAACAAGTAAGATCAGAAAAAGATACACTACCACTGGGCATGTTGTGCACGACAATCGGCACCATTGTCTGCGTATTGGAGCCTTGAATGTGACAGACTTTTTTCAGCGATTTGCGGTACAGTTTTATGTTTTCATACTAACGCTCTGCTGTTTGTTGCTGCTGACTCACCATAGCACGCACACAACGATGATCTTCATACGTGCTATTCATCAATGTGTTCGCTGTGATACGTTGCTGTTATTTAATATCGCGTGAGTTAGGAACACAAAGCTATGATCTATGTACGTCAATGCTGGCTGTGAATTTAAGCTTCAGAAAATATCTACTTACTATTTAGCCAACTGCTGTTAAGCTTTTGATTATTACTATGATCCAATTCGATCGATTATTTGCTTTTGCCCTTTAATATCAACAATTAAGGGTATTGTAAGGCGTGAAATGCGAAACTAATTTGATGTATAAACTAATCAGTTCTCCATCATCGTTCTCCGTATGGCGCACCATATGTGGATCGTAAAGTTAAGTCCAGTAACACACTTCTTGGCGATCGAAGCATCGCCCTTTACGCAACCGTGCAATTGGCAGTCGAAATGGGCATCCGCCCGCGACATCAAAACGTCGCCAATTTCATGCTCCCAGGCGTCTCCTCTATTGTGCCCGGTGCCAACGTACGATGGTAGCATGCGGTGTTCGAAGTTGGACGCGCATGTGTCGCCATTAATCAGCCTGTTCCGAGGGCTTCTCCTTGCACAACCATCCTACGGACCATTAAGCTGCTTCATAGGCTTAGGACTGTGGCCGCTGTCCACGTATAGTGGCAAAGACGAATCAAAGCGTCGGTTTAAACGAAACAAGGAGTTTTATAACGCCAGTCGCCCGCGTGCACGAATGTTTCCCCTCCAGGCCAGTGGGGCGCTCGGGCGGCATCGGGACGTTTGCCCTCGTCGCTAAAACTACAAACCACCGCCGTTGCACGACCTGATTCCACCCGTGGGTCGGTACCGGCATGTTGCGTTATTTTTAAAGTTTCTTTTTTACTTTTTCGTCTTCTTTCGGCCGACTGACTGACTGTTTGCTCGTGTCCAGGAGGGGAACCCAAGGAAAGTAAAAGCGATTGGCTAAAGCACATCGGCGATATATGCCTGCTACGTACATTTTACGCTCATTAACCTTCATTCATAAACACCTTGGCGCTACACACGTTTTGCGTCGTGACAATAGGATGTTTATGGGGTTAGAACTTGAGGGAAATGAATGGGAAAAATTATTTGAATGATTTGATTTGTTACCACGCAGTAGAGTCTAAATAATAATGTACACTTAGTCGAAGAATGTGTCTGACGCGTATACAATTGTTCTCTAATCAGCTGCCATTTTCTCTCACCCTCATTTACAGGCCTCTATGGATCTCCCGCCGGACAAAGCAAAGTTGCTGAAAAATTATGACAACGAAAAAAAATGGGACATCATATGTGATCAGGTGAGTTGTTGGCTTTGTATGTTAAGCGCCATAACACCGCAGCAGAAGTAAATGCTTTTTGCGCCTAAAACGACGTATTGATTACTTATTGGCGTGCAAGCGATAGGTGTGGTGTATGATGCTAGCGTATGATTCGCTCTTAGATTCTCGTAGCTTTGTCAGCTCGAGAAAACTTTACAACTGCACTATAGCCACTGTAAGACCAGACAAGAACCCGATCAATTGCTGCTATCTCGGCGAACCGAGCTCAACTATTCGTTTAATAAAACACACGCTTGTATGCACTTAACACCCCATGGGTCAGAATGTGAGCGTGTGTGTCACAGAAAGATTTATTGTTCAATTACACGATCAGCTCCGGCCGGTCGAACAAAAGCTTAGGTATGAATTATGGACCGTTTGTAGCCCACTGTAAGCGATGGTGAGTTGAAGGTTTCTCATTAGACACTAGCAGACCTGCGGCGGATTCCCACCAATGTGCCTGTCGCGTCACTTCAGGAATGCAGTTCTCGCATGACATCATGTTCGAAATGCTTTCGACGAGTGTCTTTTTCTACTAACAGTTGATAAAGGTGATGATTTCATTTTCCATCTCTGAAGAAATTAAAACGTTTCTTTCGAACAGTTTGAAAAGAGCTCATAAGGTGTTAATCTGTCATTTATTAGCATCAATGCCAAATGATTAACGTACGAAATGTTGCGCACGTGTGTTAATTTGTGAGAATTTCGGTGCATCCCACGAACTATTTTTAATTCCTTTCTTGAGAGCCACTTCACTACAGTGTAAAATCCTACATTTTGATGACCGAGTTATATTCCAGCACCTAAATGGCAGTTTCGTAAAACACAAATGCAACTAATCATGCCTCTCGCTTCAAGTATTGTTCAATGATCCTACACCACCTCCATCGTCTACTTTCGCATCCCAGGGCCAATTCAAGTCCATGCTGATTCAATTATATGCTCACTTCAATCGGCTGAGTACAGTTCAATCCGAGTCCCTGTACAATATCGATGTTGCAATATCGAATCCATCGTCGCTTGCATCGAAGAAAAGGTTTGTTTCTCTTTTACGCAATGCATAAACGCAGCTCATGCTACCTGTGTAGTTCCTGCTACCGTACATTTTTGCTGCGTTCTAAAAACAACATTTCTTATGTAAATATTTATTCCGATCGGTGCAAACGATGAAAAAAACAGAACTACACAAACACATTTTTGCCAAAGTGAAGTATATCGTTTTTTATGGTGTCGTCAATGGACTTACTAATGGTTCCCCTAGCCACATACCGTGTCTCTCGTAAATGGCCGACCCGGAAGTTGTCGTTTAAACGCAGTGTGGTTAAACGTTTTGCACAACCTCCCATCTGTTTCATATTCGTTATGCACTACAATTCCACTTGTGCATGTGGTTGTTTGTTTGTACTTGTGAAGCTAACCTCTTCCGGGAGAATATAACAACGATTTAATGTACGTTTTGTTCTTTATTTGACATTCGTACATCATAATAAGGATGAAATCTTTATTTATTTGAAAGTTGTATTCTATATTGTCATTATAATAAATTTTACTGACTAGAATTGATTGACTATTGTATCATATTTTTAAACCACAGCTATTACACAATACTTAGCAATTATAGATTTTATGTTTTGTTAAAACAATGATTAGCCGGGTTTCTTGTAGCAGTCTAGATAATGTCCCATAAAAATAATGAGGATAATAAAAAATATTATAGATTGGTAGAACTCCGTTCATGGATGGATCTTGCCTCTGAAATGGAGAACGGTGCAGGAACATTCAGACTTAATAAGAGATGTTTTTATTGCTTTACTTCTCTGTTATTTTCATTTAAGCTATAATACAGACAAACATCTTTCGTCGGATATCTAACTCGAATCTATCTCTGATGTGTTCTGAAAGAATAAGAATGAAGTTTTTTTTTCAAATCCTTGAAATTAAAACTGCTAGCCATGCAGCAGTATATCCTTTTAAGATATCTGGTGAATACTAATCAATTCTGTTATACTTTACAATGTTGTTATACGCTTCATTCATGGTGTGCATAGTTTGATAAGCAGAAGCGACTGTAAAACTCAAACTTTCACTACATCTGTTACAACCCACACGCTTGGCAAACATGGCGTGTGATGTGTGATAGTGCATTTAAAATAATAACCGTTGGGCAAACGCGATCAATATGCACCGCATTTCGCTACCCCCTCGCTTAGCCGACAGCTTCGTGTTTGTTTGTTTGTCGTTGCAGTTTGACCGACTGACCTCTCTCTCTCCTAGTGGTCAATTTCATGACGATACGGCGACTTATGTATGTACGACTTCGTCCGACGTACGTAGTGGCCAGTAGCGGACACGACACCACGCTGTGGCGCATGAGATCATTTGGTGATAAATCACCGAAGGCGACATGATGTAAGGCGGCTGCTTTTAAACAGCCCATGAATAATGCACGGAAGATACGTCAAACGCATAAAGTTTCACGGGGAAATGGCGATACTAAGTGAGCTTTTGTTACAATCGCAATTTTTCACCCTTTCTTTCTCATGTAAACTTGTAGAAGCTGTGGAGTTTACTCGCTACCATTCTCGTTATAGGAGCATAACACTTCACAAAAGCGTCTAAAAATAACGCTATCGTATGTTATGTGCCCTATTTCCGAGAATTTATAATGATAACGCACAAGTGGCGAACGTTTTTCTTACTGTTTTTAGCTGCAAAACAACGTTCGAAATAGCAAATGAGTAATTCAATTCTTCCCATTTCTATCTTGCCTCCTCCCTCCCAACAGGAAATGGTGCACGCAAAAGATCCCCCGGCGCACTATCTCACCAAGCTACGCACCTATCTTGACCCAAAGGCGTCCCGCAGTCACAGGGTAAGTGAGGAGGGTCTAGTGCCAACGGCTAATTCAACAACATCCAGATCATCAGTATTACATTTCGTTGCTGATTTCACATTCTCGTTGCTGTTATTTGAGCTGTCCAGTCGGAACTTCGTGATATCGGAAGTGGTGCTACGTGCCAGTTCCTCCGGACATCTCCACTTAACAGGAACCAGCGATACCAGAGCGTGCAATGGTTCCTCCGTCCCTGACAAAATGTGATTATTGACCAATAGTTAAAGCAGTGCTGTGGGAGTTGATTTACTGCAAGATATCGACTTTCCCGCAACCATCCTCGTAAGTGTTGCGCCCCGGTGCTTCCAGGGAACACTCTTGCGCCCCCCGGTTTCTCTGGATTAACTTACCCGCAAAACTGGTGCCATTTACGTTTCTCACCCAAATAGGAAACCAACGATGCTTAACGTGACGGCCGTATCGCTGTCACGTTACGCGATCAATTTCGATCGGCTTGAGGAGATGTCTTGCGACGCCAGTTCGTGCTCCAAAGGCATGCAATATTTTACGGCTTCATGGTAATAACAAAATGCATTATTATTATTACCGCCCAGTCGGGGCCAGAGCACTGAAGTGCAAACAGAGGTCATTTCGAAGATGTTGCTTTAGAAAATGATGCATATTGCTATAGATTAACAATGACGCATGAAGTCAAGCTAAAGGGAAGCCAACGAAACCTTATTGATGGCGTTGTGTCTTTCAGCCACTTCGATTGGACTGGAATCGAAATGTTTATCTTCTTGCAAAGGAAAAAGTTTAGATTTTTTATCTTTTCCAGTTGGATGTGAAATGAGCTTTGAATTTAAATACTGATGTGTCATACTTTTATCACCGGTTTTATTGTATCAACAATTTATAATACTTTTCCTCAATTTTTCCTTTTCTACAGAAACGCAAGATGGTTGGGGAGTCAACCTCTACTCAGGTTTTGCGAGATCTAGAGATATCCCTTCGTACGAATCACATCGAATGGGTAAAGGAATTTCTAGACGACGAAAATCAGGGCCTTGATGCATTGATAGACTATCTTAGCTTTCGCTTGGCCATGATGCGACACGAGCAGCGCATTTTGGAGGCAAAATCGGAATCAGACGAAGGCCTGACCACGAAAGAGACGGCGGCCAACAGCTCATACGGCAGTAATGAGACCAACCACAAAATAGCACCGAATGGGTTCATGCGTCCCGGGCTGGGCGACATGCTGGATAGTCCCAGTATCAAGCGCCGGTCGCGGCATATCGCGAAGCTGAACATGGGATTAACGACAGACGACATCCACGTATGTATCATGTGTATGCGCGCCATCATGAACAACAAGTATGGCTTCAACATGGTCATCCAACACCGGGAGGCTATCAACTGCATCGCTCTCAGCTTGATTCACAAATCGCTCCGCACGAAGGCGCTGGTGCTGGAGTTGCTGGCGGCGATTTGCCTGGTGAAGGGAGGACATGAAATAATCCTGTTCGCGTTTGACAACTTCAAGAAGGTGTGCTCGGAGCAGCGACGCTTCCAGACGCTAATGGAATATTTTATGAACTACGAGCTGTTTAACATAGACTTCATGGTGGCGTGTATGCAATTCGTTAACATTGTCGTCCACTCGGTGGAGGATATGAACTACCGTGTGCACCTGCAGTACGAGTTCACGGCCCTCGGGCTGGACGAGTATTTGGAAAAGCTACGTTTGACGGAATCGGAGGAGCTGCACGTGCAAATATCGGCCTACCTGGACAATGTCTTTGATGTGGCTGCACTGATGGAAGACAGCGAGACGAAGACGGCTGCGCTTGAGCGCGTGAACGAACTGGAGGATGAGCTGGGTCGGGCGCTGGATCAGGCTAGTGAAATCGAACGGGAAGCTCTATTCAAAATCGGCGAGCTCGAGGCGGAACTAAGCCGAACGCGTAGCGAACGGGACGATTTGTACAACAAGCAACTGGTGGTTGAAGACGAAATTGTTAAACTGAAGCGAGCACTAAAGCAACACGAACAAGAATCCCAAAGTAGACAGTCAATGCTTCTCGAGCTTGAAAATCTAACCAAAACCCTTCCAAAGGGTACGTCAATTGCGGACGTATCCAACCTTCTCGCAAAGGGTGGTCTATCCGAGCTTAGTCCAACGGGTACAAGCTCTGGAGGCCAGCAACAAGCGCCACCGATACCACCCCCTCCTGCGCCACCCATACCTACATCTAATGCCCCCATGCCACCACCACCGCCCTGTCCACCGGCACCACCGCTCGGTTTGACAAACGGAGGTGGTGAACCACCGAAAGCTCCTCCCAAACCGCCCACATTTATTCCAGTGCCACCTCCAATGGGTGGGCCGCACGGTGGCAATGCACTGCACTGCACAGACGGTGCGATGACCATAAAGCGCAAGGTGCAACCGAAATATAAGCTACCTACGCTCAACTGGGCCCAGCAAACGTTTCAAGAAACCCGAGCACATTTCGCTGCTCGAACACACGAGATTGAGAAACATTGGTAAGATAGTTCGTACCGTCCTAAGCGACACACACAGGTATTGATTTGTACGCTATTATTCATTTCATTCCAGCAATATCTCGAAGAAAACTTGAAATGCCTGCCGAAACCGTCATCAAAGCGATCAACAACCTCGACCTCAAGCTTCTGTCCCTGGAGAACGTGGAATTGCTACAAAAGATGACACCAACGGACCAAGAACAGAAGCTTTACAAAGAGTATGTGATAGAGAAGAAAGATCTGAACCAGCTGACCGAGGAAGATAAGTTTATGCTGCAGCTGACGAAAGTCGAACGAATCTCATCGAAGTTATCTATTATGAACTATATTGGAAACTTTTTCGAAAGTTGGCATCTCATAAGTCCGGTAAGAGAATGGTCATAACCGTGATTCTGTTGGAAAACAAGTCATCACACACCGTTCATACTTCACATTTTAGCAAGTGTACTCCATCATATCAGCATCATCCTCCATTAAATCCTCTAAAAAGTTCCGGGCGGTGCTGGAGGTGATATTGGCGTTCGGCAACTATCTGAACAGCAGCAAGCGCGGTCCTGCCTATGGATTTAAGCTCCAGTCGCTCGACACCCTGCTCGACACAAAGTCGAACGATAAGCGAATGAGCCTGATGCACTATATAGTGGCCACCATCCGGCAGAAATTCCCCGAAATGATGAATTTCGATACGGAGCTGTTCTGCATAGATAAAGCCGCACAGGTTTCGCTGGAGATGCTGATTTCCGATGTGAACGAGCTGGAAAAGGGCATGGAAACGGTGCGCAAGGAAGCTGATTTGCGTGGCAAAGGCACCCAAAGCCATGTGTTGCGCGATTTTCTGGCAAACTCGGAGGAGAAGTTGAAGAAAATCAGAACTGATTGCAAGACGGCGCAGGTATGTTGGCTCTGTCGCTATTCTACCTATCAAGCGGACAAGCGATACTAACAAATGACTGTGATTTTTTTATTGCGGCTTAGGAATCATTCAAAGAATGCATCGAATACTTTGGCGAATCTTCAAGGAATGCTGATGCAAACGCATTCTTTTCCTTACTAGTCCGATTCGTGCGAGCATTTAAGGTATTGGAAGAGACATATTTATCGACACCTTACAGGATCGTCAAAGACCGATCGAAATAATATTTAATACTGCTTTTTTGTTATTTTTTTCTCAGACTTGCGACCAGGAAAATGAACAACGACGGCGATTGGAGGCGGCCGCTCTTCAAGCGTCCGCTAAGAAGGACGAAGAGGAGCAGGTGGTGCTGAGAAATAATAAAATCAATAATCAAAAGAAGCAACAGGTACGCCCTTTGATCGATGGTAACCCTATCCGACTATCGACCACATTTCTGCAAAACCTAACCCAAATGAACCGGGAACTTCAACACGTGTTTGGTTCTGGTAGCACTGTTGGTAGTTAATTTATAAGCAGCTTAAATGCGGGATCAAAATGCAGAAAATCAATTCGGTACCTTGGGGCAAGATACTCCTTTGGTTGATGGTTTTTGGTTTGTGTGTGCTCTAATATTTATATTGTTTTGTAAATTCGTTTATGTAAGAAACGGTTTCTGCGACGTATATTGTGTTGAAAAATTGTACTCCGTTAGTAGTATCTTACAATTTTGATAATGATTTGTTGCGTGCCTTTTATTTTGGTACAAATTGTCAGCTTGTAAAGACACACTAGTTTCTTCGTTCGCTTAGATATGATTTCAATTTTGTTATTTTCCTTTGATTAGTTTAAGCAGTGAAAATGAGTGAGTGCGAGCTACAATAAATAACGATACATTTTTGCGTATTGCAATGCATAAAAATGAGTAAACTGTATAAGCTGCATTCAAAGTTCAACATTACGTGACTACAAAGAGATTTCTTGGATCTAAAAATACGCTTTCGTTGAATTTGTACAATTGATTAGTACTGTATACAAAAAATTGGGTTTGAAAGTAAGTTAAGGCTAACTTTGCTATTGTTTTTTTCTAATTAATATTCTGTAACTATCGCTAATACTTGCTCGATCAGCTAAACCCTTTAGCCTTCATATCGCGTTATAAGTTAATAATAAAAATAACTAACCTACGCCATCATTGTTTATAGTTTGTAAGGGATAAATCCATCATCCATGGAAATGCGTTTTTGCTACAAGTATGCATAAACTTTTCTTTGTGGATGAGCGCTTATTACATTGCTATTTTGTTGATAGTAAATAATTATATTACCCTGAAACGTATCATCTGATTCGTTATACTGCGTTATGCGTTGCGTCAAAAGCCATATCCTACACAAGAAATAAAGAGAGTAATGACGCTATAATCTACTACAGCAATCTTGTACACTGGTTTAGCTGCAGCTGCTTCTTTGGGGTTTGTTTTCTTTTATGTTTTCAGTGTTATCATTTGCACAAAAGGTTAGAGTTGGTAAGCCGTGTTTTTATATTTTTGAAAACTACACTCAGTTCATTTGCTGCACCACTTCCGTTTTTCCGCAATGATTGCACCAAATATTCTCTGCAGCAGATCTGGCAACAGAATTGAAGCTTATCGAAACAATTAATAGCACACGTACATAATAATGTTTTGCTAACGTTTAATAGTGAAATTGCTAGTATATTTTTATTATTTTGCTTCGTTTATATTTTTGTATTATTTTTGTTCCGTATGATTTATCTGTGAAATGTGCATGTGTTTTTTGCACTGAGTATAGGTTCGAAGAATGTGACACTATATAACAAACTAATACGAAACCACACATACACACATAACTAATTAAATTTCTTCTTTATGCAAATACGTGCTGGACACGATCAATCGGAATCTGCTGGACTGAACGTTTTGTTCCCATATCCTACACTATAATCTGCAGGAGGCGGTCATCAACGAGCTTAAGTTGAAAGCACACGCTGTACGGGAAAAGAAGCTACTACAGCAGGATGAAGTTTACAACGGTGCGTTGGAGGACATCCTGCTGGGACTGAAAAACGAACCATATCGACGGGCCGATGCTGTTCGCCGGAGTCAACGACGGCGGATTGATAGTAATCGGCTCTCGCGGACGATGGAGGAAGTCGAAGTTTAATACCGCATATCATTTCGGTTAAGTTAATACGTTGTAAAACTTGTAATTTTATTACCCTTAGGTTGTGTACGCTATCGGTACTAGTTTGTTGGCCTTTTATCGTGCTAAAGTAATGTTGTATATGATTTCGGGTAATGATTAGCATACCAATGTATTATACTTGTTATAATTGTATATAATTGGTTTAAAAAAAAACGAGTTTGAATATTTTACATTTGCAATAATGGATGATTTTCGTTCCTATGTTTTGTGTAAGAAGCGTATGAAGTTGGAACGGAAATACAATAAATCATAAGTCAAACCATTTTAATCCGCGTGTCTTCGCGCTCCTCAAGCCACTCAAGCGAATGACAAAACAAGATGAAACATTCCATTCCATTCTCATGCGGTTGGTGTTGCAGCATGAAATATTTCATTCAATTGACATCTGGCTAAAATCTAATAATCTCTATATACATGGAAATGAAACGAATTAAATTTTCACAAATGCATTCTTCAACGCGTAGCACAATTTTCCGTTTAGTGCACACTTAGTTTGGCTAATTGATGCGGTTTTTTAATGTAACCTATAAATTAACGAAAACCTATAAAAAGCTTCGCCTTTGCAATGCACAATACGAAGAAACCGAAAAGGAGGGACTGATACTGTGAAATGGTAGCAAACGCAGCCTATTTCTTACTGGATTGAAAAATGGAAGCATCATCGCCATCTTGACTCTATTGTATCACACGAAACACGCACCGTGCACCGTTGAATGTTGCTCGCAAAAGAAATGGTGTTGCACCGAAATGTCGTTTGCTGGAGTACAATCTTAATCTAATCGGTGTTCTCGCAAAGCCTGTCCTTTATCTTATACGGGTTTTAAACGGGCAGCTCTGTGACTATATGAGAGGATTTGTTACTTCTTTAAATATTGTGAAACGACTTTTGCTTATTTTTATATTTAAAAAAAACTCATCAAAACTCACCAACACATACAAGTCATATAAAAACAAAGCGTATGACGTGGTGTCAAAAGAGTGCACAAAATCGACATTCATACTTGTGAGGCGATTTCTGTCTAACCGCAACTGTTATCGAACAGGTCGCTATCTATGAGTAATCGGGAGTGATACAACGGACGGTTCGATAACGATGGCGAACGCTAAACAGTGTGCTGTGGCCTGAAACTGCATTAAACGATTGATTCGGCTATCGGCAGGAGGGCCATCAGGCAAAGACAGTACAGTGTCGTGCATCTCAGGGCGTTCTCACACATCACAGCCATGTCTCAGCTACCCGTGTACAATCCGGTAAGTAGTCCGTTCACACGCGCTGCACTTCATACGCGGATCATAACGGTTGTTTTTCGTTATTTGCTTACAGCCTTCTCCGTTCCTGGGGTTGCTTCCGGTTGGCTTGGGATTGTACCGAAAGATCACGATACGCGGTCGAATGACGCACGATATGTAAGTCGCAGTGATTCACTTCCAAGCACGGTAGACAATGATGATCTCCGTCTCGTCTTCCCATCACCAGGTTCAACGTGAACCTGCAGGTTGGACCCAACGTCGACCCGAGAGATGACGCCGCATTGCACATTAGCATACGACCGCGCGAGGGACTGATCGTGCGGAACACGTACCAGTTCCGCAGCTGGGGTGTCGAGGAACGGTTCGGCGGGTGTCCGGTGCAGAAGAAGTCGTACTTCGATATCAGCATCACGGTGAAGCCGGACAGTTACGGGATAGCCGTGAACGGGTGCCATTTCTGTGACTTTAACCATCGGCTACCGTACGCGTCGGTACGCTTCATACACACCGGTGTCGGGGCCCAGATCGACGCCATCATAACGGAGTAGAACTTCGATGTAGCAAACACTGACATTATTAGATAAGGACAATGCGTGGAGTTTAAGCGAATCATTACTTTGGTACGGATCACACGTGTGGCGGGAGTTATGTTGTGCTATACACGGTTTAAATTTTAATATACGTTTATATACTTATTTTCGCGTGTGTAGTAAGAACGTGTGTGACTACGTTGCTCACGAAAGAACTTTGTCGATTCTCCAATGCATAACGCCTGCTACTTGCCGCACATTACATTGGTTTATCATGTAACCGAATCCCCTACAATCCTAGATAGTGAAACGCACGCTATTGGATCCTTGCGGATTGCAAAATGCCTTATCACAATCAGAAATATGTGCACTCTCATGGCCTAGCCCAGGAAATAATTCGCATCCGGCAACGATAAGGCAACACTAGTGAAGGGTTTTTTGTTTCACACACACACGTGTGCAGCATGGTTCGATTCGAAGCTTAATGGATTTGTTTTAAACGAAAAGATACAGAGAGCGAGGTCGGTTCGATATGGTCGGTAAATGGAAGTAATGTGACATGGTTTATTGACTGCACGACCTTAAAGTTACACTCGGGTAGGGAACCCGACCGAACGCTTGACCGTTCTCATTCCGACGTGATGGCATCGATGTTGGCACCCTCGCCGATGTGAATGAAGCGGATCGAAGCGTACGGCAGCCGATGGCTAAAGTCGCAGTAGTGGGCACCGTTCACCGCAATTCCAAAGCTGTCCGGTTTTACCGTGATCGTCACGTCGAAGTAGGTCTTCTTCTGCACCGGACACCCACCGAAGCGCTCCTCGATGCCCCAGCTGCGAAACTGGATGGAGTTACGGATGATAACGCCGTCGCGGGGCCGAATGCTGATGTGCAGGGCCGTGTCGTCCCGAGGGTTGGTATTGGGTCCGGTCTGCAGGTTGATGTTGAATCTGCAAGTTCCGAGCAGGGAAATGAGTAATGACGGATTTTTTCTGTTGTCATAGACCTCTCATTACTCACTGGTCATGAGTCATCCGTCCGCGGATGGTGATTTTCCGGTAAATTCCCAGTCCAGCCGGAAGGTGGGCCAGGAATGGAGTTGGCTGTAAATTCCCGTTCGAATGAACCGTGTTAGTGTGACTATTCGCAGCAACTAGAGCCAGCGGTTACCTACCGGATTGAACACAGGCAGTTGAGACATCGTGATTGAGGGGCGACTGCCTGCTTGCTCTGAAGACTCTCTGATCGAACCACTTGTACACCAGGGCGTTGCTTCAATGATACTAACGCTCAACTCTGCAATTGGCATGCATCGATGATAGATACTGTGGCGAAAGCGGTGATAAGAAGAATAAAATACCTATGATAAGATTATTTTATCGCAAACGAGACTGAGCATGAGTCAGCTCTGGAACAGCTCCCACACCTGCCGCTTTGACCTTACGGAACAGTTTGAGGGCACATCCAAGACGGTGACGATTGAGGCAAGCTTTTGATGGTTTCGCAATGGCAACCGTCATACTAGAAAAAGATGACCACATTTTTAGTTAAGTCATGACGAACCGCCGGTTTTTACGCATGCAATGGACCGTAAGAGGATGTATCCCATACACCTCGAAGAATCAGCTGAGGAGCTTTACTAAAGATTAGCCTAGTCTTATTTTTTCTTGCCTATATTCTAGTTTGCTCCATCGATAAGCTATTGCTTTTATCATTTCTGGAAATAGCTAAACGCCAGGTATTTTAATCCAATTTAATTTAGTGTGCCAACGGAATTAATAAATAGTGTAAACATGGCGGATGAAGGTTACTATAGGCGGTTTGATACTAGCAAAGGATCGACAGTTATCAGGTCGGGATGAACGTTCAAAAGTCAACTTCCAATTAGCAATGGCCGAAAAAGTATTTGTGTTAACTAGGAGAGCATGCTACGAAATAGCCGGGAATACGTATACACGCCATCAATCTTATAAAGACTTTAAGAATCATAGTGTCATAGTAAGGATTTGAAAAATTATTTTAAAAATCGTGTGTTTATGATTGTATTTCAACACAGTTTACCCCGTAAACTACACTACAAAAGTTCTTTTTATTAGTTATTGTGGAAAATATTTTGCTACAGTGTACAATACCCTACCTCGCTAAACGTTGGGGTGTTTATACTACCGGTATAAGAAGTGAGGTTGTTTTGCGAATGTTTTCATACAAACAGGACTGTTTACGTTCTAAAAATTATATTTTCTAAATGCTAAGCTTTATGAAACACTAATATAAATTGTAAAGATCATCGTAGAAAATTGCTGCATAACGAGGCGCCGTATGCAAAGGCATACATGGGAGTTTTTGTTTAAATTAATCCTAACTATACTATTGATACATTTAACACTTACGGTCAAATGAACCGAATTCTCCATTGGTGCAAATCGTGGTGTCAATTGACACCTAGAAGGCTATTTTAGGCAATTGTTGACCGATTGGGCTGAAATTTTCACCAGTTGTGCGTAAACTATTCTAGTTTTATAATCCGTCGAGTTTGTAACCCTACCCCCTCCCGTTTGCTCCCCAGCTCCCCTCAAGTAAAAATCCGCCGACGTCAAAATTAAAAAAAAAAAACCTTGAAAACTAAACGTAAAAGTTCTTGGAGCCCGAATTCCATGAAATGGCATATAGGAACAGTAGTCCAGAACCTACGAAAAAAAAAATCCGATCAAAATTGTGGAAATGGCATCACTATGAATATCCACTTCCACAGTGTTTTCATAGAGAAAGTTACATGTCAATTGCAGAAGCTATGGACAATCGTGTAGACCGAATAAAAAGTGTTTTTCTATATAAATAATACAAAACTTTATCAATTATGTTTTGAAAAAGCAAAATCCACTATAATAACGTAGTTCAAATAGCGAATGTCACGAACTATAAGTAAAAAAACACGAGTTTACGAATTTTCTTCTTTTTCTTTTTTGAGGTATAAATTGAAGCCAATTGTACAACTTTGATCGGAAAAGTCTGATATTTTTATTGTAGGTCATAGACCACTGCCCCTATATGCCATTTCATGGAATTCAGGCTCCAAAAAATTTAAGTATAGTTTTGAAGGTTTTAAAAGTTTTCACGTCGACGTATTTTTACTTGAGGGGGCTGGGGAGCAAACGGGAGGTGGTAGGGTCACAAACTCGACGGATTCTAAAACTAGAATAGTTTGCGCACATCTGGTGAAAATTTCAGCCCAATCCATCAACAATTGCCTAGAATAGCCTTCTAGGTGTCAATTGACAACATGATTTGCACGAAAGGAATAACAAGTTGTATCTCAGAAATTTACGGAATTTAAATTTTTTGAAAATCCTAAAAAAAAAACTATGCAAAAATATAAGACTTTGGGTGAAAACCGTTTGTCAATATCTCTATCCGTTTTCGAGTTATCGAAGCTCAAAGTTGCAAAAGTGTCAATTAACATCAGATTTGTCCGTTAGTGTTAAAAAGCAAAAAACAGAATCTGGCGAATGCGATGAACAATAGCTAAATCATCGTACAGCTCATAGATCATACACAGGATCGATAGCTAGTTCAATTTATGCGTGAATCCGTTTCCAACTATTATGGAAAAATCTAAAAATATTCATAATGCGCAATAAAAAATATGACACATCCATGTGTATAATTACAAGCACTGCTGTAGAATTTGTCCGTTAGACTTCAATATACCGGCAATTTTGTTGTCCATTTTGCCAATTGCTGCCCGATTTTTTTTTTAGAATTGTATGGAGAAAGTGAAACTGAATTCAAATGTGTTATTAACAATTAACATACGTCAAATTTATGTGTCCAATTTAGCGTTTTAGGCACTGTACATTATACCATGTTGGACACCTTTGCATTTGGCATTACACCGTTGACACCTTGATAAGAGGTTTGAGAAGAGATGAAACACTACTAATTGCAACAATGTCCGTGCAGTCTTTCTATTTTCTTATAAAAATATTTATTTGGATTGTTAACTTCGTCAATTAATCCCCTTTTGTTCAAATTAAAATATTAGGAATTGAAAATATTGTGACCACAAAGAAAAAAAATGAAAACATTCTAGGATTTTTACTACCGCCATGCATCTGTTACAATAGCGTAAGTTCAGGTTATGATGAACCGATGTAATTCATCCCAAAATGCTGCACAAAATCAGCGGTAAACATCCTGGGATAATAACGCATGCATAGCACCTGCGGCTCAGATGTCCCGAACGTACTGCTGATAGGTGTTTCCTTTAAATCCCATCGTTCAATCGATTTACGCTTGGCTGTTATCCATTGAGCGGTGTAAGGTACAGCATCCGAATCATGGGTATATGATGAATCTGTCACGTAACGCATCATTTCAAAAGGTTGGGAATAACAGAATGTCTAATCAAGAAGTAACAATTACTGTAAGGCGCGTGTTTATCGCTATTGTTCAGTTACCGTCGGCGAGATAAAAATTCATTCTGTAGGAACTACAGTAAAAGGCGTATGTATTGCTGTAGCCTTTTAAGCCTTATACAAAAATCAAACACTCGATCTGGTCTATCTTAATGCTCGCTCTCACCTA
>KZ070837.1:277226-290876 GCA_002091845.1 Anopheles cracens | reverse complement strand
TTTTCAACATGCTGCAACCACTATCTCACGAACCTGAATGCGCGAGGCGGCTTCTTCAATCGCCTTATCCATGCTACTCAGCTCAGATTCGACCATATCGCCTAGGTTCTCGGTTCCGTCGGTTTGCTTGCCAAGATCGACGATCATAGTAGTTACCTCCTCCAGCTTCGCTTTTAGGTCAGTGATCCGTTCGGTGACTGTGCTGGCTTCGCTAGTTTTCTGTAGTGCTTGGAAGAGTGTGGTGATTGATTGACCAAGTTTCTTCAACTCTTCTGCGATACCTGCGAGGATAAGAACAAAGTGGTTGTACTACAAACTGTCCTTTGGAGTTTTATGTGTGTATGCGTGTGTGTATTTTTTGTTTTTTTGTTTGACAGGGGAGGACAAAAATCTTCTTCGACTACCTTGGAGTATACACTCCAAGGGTATTGAACTAGGATTCTTACATTGCTAAAACCCCCTCTCTGTTTGTGTGTGTGCGCGCGTGTGTGTGTGTACAGTTAACCAAGATCCTTATACTTACGAGTAAATTAAAAGATATATGTCGAATAAGTAAAATGCATGCAGCAAGAAAACAAGTACATAGAACAATTAAAAAAAATCATATTTTTGTTACAGAACAAAACAAAAACAAAAGTTACGTTTGTTCAATTGAAGGATTTCGTATCAAATTTCAATAAAACTTTGTGAGGTATAAAATAATATATGAGCTATTTTAATCGAAGATCAAGTTGTGGATAGCGAACTATAGCTTAAAGTTGTCTTCGCAAGCATTAAAATAAATGGCACATTAAAATCATTTAAATAAATTGAAACCCAGCAAGCATACATCGACTCCACAGTTTAAATACTTACGTTCACCACTTTCAATATTGGCCGATCGGTTGCACACGGTCATGCCCTGCACGTGAGCGGAAGCTAGCAGATGAGCACCGATGATTACTTTCCGTGCCAGGGACTCGACGTTTGTTGAGTTGTCCTTAACGTAGTTTTCGTGAACCATCTTCAGCTTAGTCAGCACCTCCTGCAGCTCCTCGGCGATCATGAGGAAGTAGGTAGGCGTTCCACCGGCCCCGGGCATCTCATTTTCGCCGATGGCACGCAGCGTAAGCTTTTCCGAAGACTTAATGCACGCCTCGAGCAAGGTGCGAAGTGCAGTTTCGCCGCTTATTTTGCTGTCGATCAGCGCACTCTCCAGCAGTGCCGCCTTCTGGAACGCCGCCTGCAGTTTAGCTTCCGTTTGCTCCTGTTGGTGAAGTAAATCTTGCAGATCAGATTCGATTGTTTCCTTCTCGGAAAGTAATCGCTCCATATTTGCATCTAGACTCTGCACAGCAGTGGCAGTGGTTACAGAATCCGGTGCCAAAAGTGTAGTGAGCGCCACGAGCAAAAAAAGGGGGAAGAAAAAAGTATTAACAATATTTCATCTATACGATTGCCATCATATACAAACATGGACCAACTGTTAAACACATAGCGCTTATGATGTTCGTGTTGAATGCTTACTCATGAGCGGACGTGGCTAATGTTACTGTCAAGCACACCGTGGTTTGCTGATGAAGATGCAAATGTGGCGAAATCATTCTAAACGCAAATACCAGACCCCACACCAAACTAGCTTGGATTTGTTGAACGATGAAATATAGGCGACACATGCAAGCAATGATAGCACGAGTTAGTACCATGTATTCGTACCTGATATTTGTCTTCCAGCTCCCGGTATTTGGCATTCAGTTCCTCAAGCTCGTGATCCTTTTGTTCGAGCACGGATTTCAAGTCCTTCTCTAGTGATTCAAAGTCGGATTGTTTTTGGGAGGACATAGACTGTAGCATTAGAAGCTGCTCGCAAGTTTGTTGCTTCTCTTCAGCAATAGTATCCTTCTCCGAGCCGAGCGCGGTTAGCTTATCGTTCATTTCCGTTTGCATAGAATCGAATCTAAGTAGCTCCGCTTGGTGCGTTCGATGGAATTCTTCCTCTTGGGAAGTCTTGGCTGTTTCCAGTTCCGCGTATTTTTGTTTCAGTGCATCGTTTTCCATCCGCAATTGTTCGATTTCATCGGAATTTTCTGTAAAAAAAGTTTATAACGTAAGCCGAATACTTTTGTTAGTTGTATATACAATGATGTAATATCAATTGTTACAAGCCTTTAAAAAAATCTCAACGCATATTTCAAACGAAACACTTACAAAATAGTCAGACAACGGGTAAAATGCATGCAATTTGTTAAACAGATAAACAGTTTGATTAAATCATCGAAAAAATACAACAACATATAAAAATAAAACGTATTTTTTACCAAATAATGTACCTTTCTGAAACATGCGACATACGAAGCCTTACTTACCCTGTGCCTTCACTGAATTTTCATCCACAAGTTTCCGCAAAAGTTCTTCCTCCTTCGCGTGGTTATCAGTCTTAAGTTCGAATTCTGTAATCTTTGTCATGCACTCCTGATATTTCCGACACAGCTCATCTTTTTCGTTTTGAATCTCAGCCAACTGATCCTCTAGGCTGCCCTTCTCGTTGCAGAGCGTTTCCCGATCGTGCTGGAATGTTTGCAAATCCCCCTCTAGCCGCTCCAGGGTAATGCGAAGATCCGCTATTTCTGCTTGGCGCGATGCTTCCATCTCGTCATATCGGCTTTGCAGGGATTCACATCTCTGCGTCATGGTGTGTAGTTGCTCGCCGATGGCTTCCTGTTCTTGGCGCGCGTCGTTTGAACTTTGCTGAAGAGCGTTCTGCACAAGTGCCTGCTTCTGTTCGAGTTCCTCTAACTGACACTGAAGCTCTTCCTTTGCTTTGCTGGCTTCCGCCGCAGCTTTCGTGGACGAGGCCAGCTGCTTGCTGATTTCACCGTGCTATTTGGAAAGAGAATATAGCTAGATTTAACTGGATGACATGATCGGGCGGATGTTGGAGAAAACGTCTAGCGCGATAGTTTTCAAAAAGCAAAATAGCACATGTTCATTTACCTTTAGATTATGTGAATCATGCTCGCGCGAGATGAATGATATTCGAAATATTTTCTCATATTGAGAACGTATGCACGACCTAACGTTGAGTTTATACCAAAAATTGCATACTGTAAAACATTCTAAAAACTTCATAACGAAAATTTTATGTCTACGACACGAGTAGAATTTGTAACTCGCCTACTGTGTATCTACTGAAATCTCTACGATGGTTGACACTACGTATTTGTCTAGAGAAAACTACTTTGTTACGAATGGGGTTTCGCTCTATCAACACACAACTAACCTTTCTATAGCATATCAACTTATGCTGATCAATTTTCATCTTAAGAATGTTTGTTCATAACATAAAATATGTTTAAATGGTCCGGCAACGCAATCATGCAATTAATTGTTGGAATTAAAAAAAGAACCAGAAAAAAACTTCAAAACTTATAAAAGAAAAACATTGTATTGATGTGAAAAATATACTTTACCTCCAGAACATTTACAACAATTATTGAACAATTTATCCAAGGCATCTTACCTGGCGTAGTAAATTAACATGTTCATCTCGTATTTGCGTGTACATCGTTTTCAACTTCAGAAACTTTTCTTCGCTAGCCTTAGCACGTTCCTCCTCCGCTTGAGCTCGTTCTGGAACAGAGATTAAGCAGCGGTGAACAAAATGCGCTACCATTCAACAACTTGGAAAAACATACGTTCCAGGTTCGGGGTCGTTTGAGCACGCAACTCCAGCTCCTCCTTGTGAAACCGTAGGTTTGTTAGTTCTCCCTGGCTCTGCGTCAGCTCCGCATTGAGGGTAGCTATCTGATCCTCCATGCGACACTGTACGTCGCGCTGCTCGATTGTGATCGCTTTGAGATGGTTCGACAATCTTTGCGTCTCCATCTGCAGGTGGCGAATGAGATCGTCCCTTTCTTGGATCAATCGTTCCAACTCCATAACTTGTGCCACCGGCACTACCGGTGCCGCTGCCGACTGAACCTGCTGATGACTGTTGTGGTGCGGTAGTTCGGGAATCGGCGGAGTTGCCTCTACCGTATCGATCAGATTGCCCACCACCGGAGGCTCGGGCTCGTTTTCGATCGGATCACTATCGGGCATCACCACCACCGGCGTTTGGTAATTTCCGAGGTCGCTCTGAAGCTCGAAATTGGGTGGCGCTTCCGGCAGTTTCGGTACGGTGATAAGGTTTACGAAATACTGCAAGTTGCGTGACTGGCCGTAAAATGATTTCAGCTGGTGAAACAGCGTGTTGAACCGCTGCCGATGGCCAGTAAGTAAGTCCGAGGGAAGATTGGCGTGCAGTTTAAACATAACGCGCACTAGCATGTCGTACAGTGGGTTGGAGTCCTGTATGCAGGGAATTAACGGCGCCAAACGGCACTGTCCCGCCGAAGTCATCGAGCTGACGCAGAAGGTGGTGATTGAATTGAAAACTGCAAAGAATAAATGATTCTATTGTGAATGGCATTCCCGGTACGCGTTTCCGCCTGAACTGCATACATACTTGTTGCTTGTAGCGCTATAATATCATCCATATAATCGAATATCTCAACTGCCAGTTGAAAGCTGCATAAGACAAATGTTGGATAAGTTTTTACAAAACAATTAACAATGCTAAACGATCCCGGATACGTACTAGATGTTGATGTCTCCCTCTCCGATCTTCTCAATATCTCCAGAGCGTAGCGAAAGGCTGCCGGGAACACGGGGATTGCGATCGTGAAACTCGAGCTTCGTTACCAGTAGCTTGGTGTAATGCTTGATGCATATGCCATAGCCATCGTTGAGATGGCCCCAGAGCTTTCCCGCCTCCAGCAGCATGGCACGGTGCCTCATGGAATGCTGACAGCACAATGGATGTCCCTCGCGCAGTATCTTGTGTAGCAGATGGCAGAACTTCCACGCCACTATCCGGTTGTCCTGTATCGGCTGCCGGATGGCAATGGCCCAAAACGCATGCCCACCATTGCTGTGGAATGTCCCGATGATAGCAGCCCGTACGTGCTTTACCTTGATGGGCATTTCCACATTGCTGAGCGCTTTGGAAATGCTCATGGTCTGCAGAAACGAGAACAGTCATATTTTAAATATTAGTTAATGAAAGTCTACGATTGTTTTTTTTTTGTTTCGTTTTTATCCAATAACTGAACCGAAGAGACATTACTTACCAGGTTGTAATATTCTTTATCCGTTAGCGACATTGTTACGGTTACGGTAAATGCTTTGCTTTACAAATTTGGTTCCGTGCAGAAATATTCACTACAGATATTGGAGAAGGAAAAGGTTATGTACAATACATTTTACAAACAACCACGGTCAGACATGGCCGAACGAACGGGGTAGAATAAAAGTGTAATAAATGCAACAGCTGCTTTTTTTCTTAGTACCGAGCGCGGCGTATGTTTGGATTACTTTACAAAACAATGCCGCTCTCGCTGCACAAAGCTGTAAACAGCTGCAATTGTTGATACAATGTCTTGGCAGTAAACAAACAATAGTATGTCTTTGTAGTGTGGAGCTTGTAACGTTAGAGCACATTGACGTAGGTTTCTATTGCTGATGATCAGAGACAAAAAATGTCTCATAAGTGAGAATTAAACGGTAAATAAATAAACAAGCCTGATGCTTGGATGTTATAGCAAAGTTTAGTGTGTTATACTCATTTGAGACGTCTGCAGAATGTTTTTGATACGTTCTTGTCTGAGACGAGGTAAAAATCTCAAATCTGTCTTTAAAAACCTAAAAACAATGCTTCGAGTTGTGTGTGGTTTGTCCAACGTTCTATGTGAAATACGATTCCAATGTCACTGAATTACTGCATAATTTACTTATGATAACTTTAATGTTTAAATGCCTTGAGGCACTTAACCACTTCCACAAAATCTACATGACGATGATAAATTATGTACTATTGACTGTAATAATGGCTATCATTATAAACAGTTACCGGTTGGCTTTCTATATTTCTTTTGAGATTCATAAGCCTTTGAAGTTTAATACATATTACGATATTCATGAATGTTTGAAGATTCTTCAAAGATCCATAATTCTTTAGAGATATCTCTTATTAAAAAAATTGCGGTTGCATTTTTCTTCCATTCCTTCGAGCAGCGCTGAGCTAAAAGAAACGGTGGAAATGGGATCTACTTTTCCCGGCTTCTGCCACTTCAACCCGCGCGCGTGTGTGTGTGGCACGGTGGGTTTTCACACTTGCATTGCCTCGCCGCACTCGTTCAAGCGTGCAGAGAATGAAAACATAACCCAGGAGAGATTCGATCGGATTCACTTTCTTTACGATCTTGGCGCGGTACCGTAAACCGAAACGGTGTGATATTTACAACATCCCTTGGAACCGCCTTCATTGATCGCATTTTTTTATGCTGCATTGTTTCCCAAGTGAAAGGGGCACCACCTGTGACGACGGAACGGTTTAGGGTTTTATTTGAACACTTGATAGGTTTTTGAAATTTACATGCAAATGTTCTCCGTAATGAGTGTTGACCGTCACTAAAATGCAATGCAATTATAGCAATTCATTAATATACACGATCACCTAACAAACCTTTCGATTTACTAGTTCAATAGAGTCAACCACTATCGATCATGGATGCGAGTGACACAAGCTTCCGGCCTGCCTTTTATGACGGTGCTGATAGAAAGAAGCTTTCCGGCTTAGCCCACTCCTCTCTATGACGGCATGACTAAACGGTTGCCGCGTTCCGTTGGACGGAAGTGCCCTTCTCTTCGTACGGCGAATAAGCATTTTAATTTTGTTTTGGTTCAAATCATATCAACAATAAGAACTGTTGCTGCCGCCAATGCGTCCATGTGTGTATATGTGTGTGTGACTAAGGTGTTGTATGTTAGTGTGCGTTGCCGTGGAGAAGGGGGCAAAGTTGCGTTTGTACACTCGTGAATCGATGAATGAGCCTGACTCATAATGCCAGGTGTTGCCCACATGTGTCCCGGTTGCTGTGATGGGTTGTGTTGTAGAGTATCATAGTATGCGAGATTGGCGTGAATGTATAGTTTAACAGAGAGCGGGGGGGAAAGGGCGTGTAGAACCAGTTATTAAGTAATTCTTCTGCGTGTGTATTAATTCATCCGGGCGGGAAACACTAGTGCACAAACACAACAGAACGTTATCATACCAAATTTTTAACGAGATTTTCTCGCTCAATCTCAACGGGAGACTTCCGGTGCTGCAGTACGCGCGGTAATGATAGAGAAGCCATACTGTAGGTCCTGTTTAGCACTCTGGAGCTAGGTTGAACAGCTGATTTGTCGGCCCTCGCGTTTAGTTTCCAAAACCAGTTGGATGCTGGTGACTGGGGCGTAAGGAGCACTAGAAACTTCCACTCTAACTACCACCTGTCGCCCTCTGGTAAGCACGGAGCACCAGCGGTGTGTGGAGTGTGTGATCACACACGATCAGAGCAAATGGCAGGCGCACAATATTAGCACAGCGATTTTTTGTGCACAAAAAATGCAGTGCCAACCAGAACTAAGGACGCACAAGATGAAAATTCATATTTTTAACGCACACACGCACATCACATTCCGTACCAAACGCTATTGTTGAGCTGTTGTACACTTTTCGTACACATTTTTCCTGGCGAAAAACAACAGCACAGTAACGATGCAACTGACGCACAACCGACTCAACAACCGGGCGAGAAAACGAACGTCGAATGAATGGTCGAAGGCGAATGTGCAAGAAACACCGAGACGATCGTTAGTGAAGCATTGCAGCTGCATCAAGTGCATGCGGGAGGGGAAATTGTACTGTCAGCAACACAGCACAATCTCACGATATTAGTGATGCTTTGCAGTTCTTTGGAGCGCCCCGCCCGCCTACCTTAGTGCGCGACACAAACGATCTCAAACGTTGCTTTTCAGGAGCAAAAAAAACTTAACCCATCCCATGTATGAAGACTTCGATCGTATGGTCGGTGTTTGGTAAACAAACAGCAGCAGCGTTTTGCAATGAAATCGAGCTGAGATTGACGAAGAAAATTGACAAACTGCTGGATGAGAAGAACGAAGTAGAGAGCGAGCTAGAAGTTGTAAGCCAAGAAATCGCGCGCCTAAAGGCTCATCAGTACGATCCGAACGGACGGGAATTTCTAAAGATTCGTGCGGAACTAGATGGCTTCAAAATTCAGCTTGACTGCAAGGATAAGGCAAACGAATGTCTGAAGCAAACAATCGTCGAACAGCACATAGCAAAGGAAAATCTGGCCCTGAAAGTCAAAGCCTTGGAGCATCAGGTACACCAAGGAAAAAGTGAGATTAGTACTGTGAAAGCAACCGAAAGCTGGTTCAAAGACGAATTACACCGGTGCCAAAATGCAAATGCCAAATTAAAGGAATCGTACGCCTCATTGGAGCAGTTACTCTATAGAGAACGTAAGGAAAAAGGAGCACTTGTTGAGGCAGCACGATCACAGTCACGACGCTTGATGGAAGAGAAAGACGATTTACTTCGTAGGATAAATGATGTTTATATGCCGCGAGTAAAAAAAGTGTAAAATCATCACGCGTGTGCTTTTCTTTTGATTCTCGTTCATGCTAAAGAACTGCTTTGCCCATCACTACTGACGGAGCACAGTGGTCTCACAAAAAGGGTACAATTCCACACCTTTTTCTCACTACTGTGTTTGTCAGCTGCGCAGTGTTTACATTGGATGCTGCGTGCAACGTCATTTTTCTTCCATCCTTTCGTTTTCGCAAAGCGAAGAAAGTATCGGGGAAACCAACAAAGTGTTAAAATAGTGTAAATATGGTGTACCCAGCAGCGTTTCTTTTGGCTGAAACTATGTAAAACCCGTACCGTGCGTGACCGCGAAAGTATGGTCTGTTTGTAGTGAGGATCTGTTCTCATTTTAGCAGCTCTGGATAGCATGACCTCACGACCAGTTTGCAATGAGAAAGATTTCAAGAAGCGCACCACTACAGACTGCGAGATGGGCGAGCCACAGGAAACGCGTTCCGGCCAAACGTGGCACCATATGTTGCTGCATCCATCGCCATCCTCATCCCAGCTGTCGTATGTCTCGGAAATCCAGACGGATGCTGGCAGTCAACCATCGACACCGCTGCAACAGCCGATTCGCTTCGGAATTTTCGGTGATACGGACGAAAGCACCACCAACTACGACTCCGGAAATTTCTCCCTGTCCGAGTCCGGAGGTAAGGAAAAGCTCGCGTTCGCTTCAGTGGGTGTGAGCGGGGATATGCATCAGCGTTTCGTTCAGCTAAACACGGAGCTTTATCAGACAAAAACCGAACTGCTCACGTATAAGTACAAGTGGAACGAAATACGCAATGAAATCGAGCTGAGATTGACGAAGAAAATTGACAAACTGCTGGATGAGAAGAACGAAGTAGAGAGCGAGCTAGAAGTTTTTTTTTCACCTGCACCTACTATGTTTGCTTGTATCAATTTTCCACTTTCGATATTCTCACCCAACACTTCCTCTGGGCAGGATTACACAAACACTTCACTAAACAGTTAAGAAACATTATTTTCGCACAAACAGCATTAGTGTCTTATTAACTTGTTAGCTTTATTAGCATTTTCGACACAATCAACCGAAAACGCGATGAGCCGACTGTGACGATGTGCTGGCCATTATGTTTGACATTTTTGCTCAGGAAACTATTATTTATCAGACATAAAATTAATTATGTGGGGAATTATGGGGATTTAACACACAACACAATAATAAAAACTGAAACGAACAATTCGCTTGAATTTGTTGTAAACTCAGAGCAGATTAGATTTGGTAAAATATTCTATTTAGTATCGATATTGTACGGTTTCGATAATATTTGTTGTCAATGTATAAAACTCGAAACGTTTTTTTTTGTTGTTCAATACAATACAAAATGAAATTTAGAAAATATCCTACCAAATATAGGAACGTTGATTGAACGAGACCTTGTTCAATCAGTTCTTCATTGTGAACGATAGAACCGACCTATCATAAAATAATGCATAAGGCACGAAGCTCAACAGAAACAAAACCAGCAAGCATATTTGTGCGTTTGAAAGCCTGACCTATAAAATATTTTAAAAAAATCAGCACGATCACAGTCACGACGCTTGATGGAAGAGAAAGACGATTTACTTCGTAGGATAAATGATGTTTATATGCCGCGAGCTAAAGAAACGGACGAGAATGAAGCAGAACAGCAGATACAACCGATGCCAATTACTGATAAGCACCCTACGAAGCAAGAGCTAGATTTGCTTCGGAAGCATGAGTTTCTTGAAAAACAAAATGCTGAATTGCATACTGTTCTTAGCCAACTACAAGATACGTTGAAGAAACAGCAGCAACACCTTGAAATACTGAACAGCAAAGGCAGGGATGCATTACAGGACATGAGCAGTCTACGCGAGCAGCATGTCTTCGACCAGACGAAAATTGAAACACTTACTGCGCAGTTGGCGCGCGAGTGCTTCACCAAACGACAGATAGATGTCAGTGTGGAGAAGCTGAAAGCGCAGGTGAAAGTTTTGTCGATAAACATCGCCTCCCGTGGCTGCCAACGGTCGGATGTGGAGGAATGCGAGTCAATTCGGCGGCACAATCAGGACTTACAGGATCGTTGTAATCGACTGGTTAGCGAACAGCAAATGCTCAGAGGTGAGTTAGCCATGTACACGGAATCGGCGCAAAAACAGCAAGACGACATGCTGCTATTAGAAAACTTCCGGAGCATACAGTCGAAAAATTTGAATCTCAAGCTTAAACTAGGTCAGTGTGTTAGCATTGACAAAGAGGGTGATGCTAGTGGAGCAATGTCATCGATGGAGGAGGCTATGGCTGGAACAAGTGAAGCTACTGTTAACCCGCTGATCCAAGATGTGAATGAGCCGGAGTATGAGCTTTCCCAGCCGCTTGCGGGAAAGCGGAAAGAACCGAACGGAAGGGGACACAAATTCGTATGCCCCAAACACGGTTCGGGCTGTCGAGGAAATGCGCTCCTGACAGGACTCACAAATGAAGAGGAAGATGACGATATGCGGAACTTACGTATAATGTTGAAAGTGATCGAAAACGAGAACCGTCGACGCTTGCAGCGCTACGAGCTGAATAATCGTACGTTGTTGAGAAAGGTAAAGGAACATGCTCGGGAACATAAACTGGCGGAGCAGCGGACCGAAGAGTTGTTACGTGAGCACGACAAGTGCACCAAACTGCGCTCCGAGATGGCATCGACGCGTGAACGTTGCATGCTGATGGAAGCTGATCTGGAAACATTCAAGCAGGAAACGGCAACGTTACGCTCGGAGAAGGAACGGCTTATCAATCTGTTGCAAAATAATTGTCTACTGACGAACGATGGGGACGTTTGGGGATCGCTAAAAAAGTCTTTCCAAGAGTTGCACGAGCTGAAGCAAATACGGAAGGAGAATGGTCGTTTGCGCGATCAAATGGAACGAAATGCCCAAAAGATCGGCCAACTAGAGTCATCCATCGACGACTTGAAGCGCGAAGTCGATATACAAACGGCAGATGCAGCGGACGTACGATCCGAGCTGGCCGTGAAGGTAGCACAGCTAGAAGACTGCCAACGAACGATTGATCGGTTGGCTGGAGATCACTGCTCTTTACAGCAGTCCGTCTCCCTGGCAGAACAGAACGAGCAAAATCTCACCGAAAAGCTCAACGACTTGCAAAGATTGCTTCAGGTGCAAGAAATTCGGCTCGAAACGGCACACGAACGGCTGAAGCTGTACGAACAATCCGAGCTAATGCTTGCCTCCGCAAAAGACACTTTTTTCAGCGATCTACAATCACTACAAGATGCTATTCTGTTGGAAAAGCGGGAGAAATATGAACTACAGGAGGAGGTGCGTGAGTTGCGGCAGAACATGGTCAACGCGGTTGGAAACAGTTTACAGGTGAGTAGAGTGTTTGCATTATTACCGGTATAGGTGGTGGTTGTTTGCGTTTGGCCGTGATGACGCCATTTGCAGGGAAGTTTAATAAAATACATTAACGCATTTTCATACGGACGCAGGACTGACTATCTAGTTGACCTAAATAGGTTGTCCAGCCAACGAATATGAACGGTCAAATAGGTCGAATACTCGTAATGTGAATGAAATGCAAGCGAGAATAGTTTAAGTCGAGTCAATTTTTCAACCTTGCACAGAAAGTGAACTGTAATGTGTGTTTGTCGAAAGGTCGAAATGAAAAAAGTTTGAGAATGAGATAGAATTTTCCATTTACTATTATTCAAACAGTGTGAGGCTAAAGGTGCGAAATGTTATTTATGTTTGGCCTAATGAAGAATTTGTGAATTCTACTAAGTTGTTACAACTGATACTGTATTAGGACTCTATTCTCTCTCAGTCTCTCATTCGGACCGTTTTTTCATCAATACCTACTTCAATCGAATTAGGTGAGTTATATAAAAAGGTTCATAGATGGTGCATCCACTCGAAAGCACTTCATAATATATGGTTCCGTTGCCGATCGATCTTATGCAAACCATGATCTTTTCTGAATAAACATCACACGTCATCGTTTAAATAACCTCTTTTGATTTTGGTTTGAACCCCTCACGGATACATCGATTGGCGATCTAAATAGGAAGAATTATTAAAATATTCCCATAGATCTTACATTTCCGTACATAGTGGAATTCAACAATAAAGTCAACAACTCTTTAAAAGAAGGATAAATGTTCGAGGTGCAGTTTGACACTGTAGCAAATTGTTTCCGATATGCTCTAGTGAATGAAGTTACGAGTAATGGGTTTATGTACTTTCGTTCTCTTGTGTAGATAGTTGAGAGGCGGCGTATAATATTTACTCCGTTGAATAGGGATTTCGTGCGATAAGATTTAGCGTAGGGATCATTTAACGAAAATTTATTACACCAGCAAAGCATCAACAATGAACACGGACAAGTGACAGTGATAAGTAATTTTAACTTCTCGCATAACCTCCAATTTTCCAGAATTTCCATCCAAGGGATCGATCTGCTGATGGAAGTGGATTACTTTCAGCCACTATAATGAGTCCCGATACGCAGTCCTTCCCAATGTCTTGTACTAGCTTAGACATCGATCATCTGAGAGCGCTGGTAGAGGAAAGTTCTCAAAAACGATATTCACTTCAGCCACTTCACGATTGTGTCTCTTCGCTGAAGTTGGAAATGGACAACCTCAATTCCGTATTACAAATCGCCAACTATCCCCCTCAACTGCAGCCCCCGCAGCTTCACCCACATCAACAACGGTTTCCGCTGTCTCTAATGGAAGAGCTAAACGACGCAACTAACGGTCGTTACGGAAGTAGATGAGTATAAAAGACAGGGGGTCGTCCATTTATTTCGGTTGCGAGATTATTTTCTGTTGAAAAGTGTTAAATGTTTAACAGTAAAAGAGTAACTTGAATCTTTATGTTCACAAAAATACTTTTCCAAGTAGATTTTTAAATTCATCATTCTATGTTCATTGTATTTTCCCTTGTCTAGAACAGTGTTACACTTTTCGCAAATGATCCAGTCTTATTGAAAAAAAATAAAAAAAATCGTCTCAGGAATGTACTTAAAAAAAGATTTCAATTGTTTGTTCGATCTATCTTGTACGATCATTAAGTCTATATTTGTTTCTCTTCTATGCTTGTAGTATTCGACCCTATAG
>KZ070837.1:255353-277216 GCA_002091845.1 Anopheles cracens | reverse complement strand
TTCTTCCTTCCTTAAATCGACCCTTTTAACATTTTTAACTATCATATTGCTCATTTACAATAGTGAAAATACATACATGCGAATGGGTTTCGCGGACAGGTTTGTTACTCCGATATGACTTACATTCCTGAAAATGTTTCACACAAATTGGAACATAGTCCCCTAGTTTAAGGACGAATAACAATTGATAGTTGATTTGGAGATGTCTATTTTTCTAACTTTCAACCAGAGTGAAAGTTTTGTTAAAGTAGTTTTAGCGAGTGGTAAATGGAATCCCGAGATGGGTGTTTAAAGGTAGAGGAAAAAGAAATGTATAAATTCTTGACGGTGGAATCATAAACATAAAAATGCATATTGTAATTATGACATAAAAATGACAGCGCTGTTAAGGTTCTTCATGCTAAATTTAGTGCAGATTTCGTAAAGTATAACATCAGAGTGGAATATTGACTAAAATGTCCTGTAGGAAGCCAAAAGCCATCGTTTACTTCGCATTGCGTATTAATTTGGTTGGATTTAATTTCGATTGAAGTCAGAATAGTTATTAGTATCTATTGCGCTGATTAGTAGTATCCTTGTTTTGCAATTTCAGCTTCCATCAGCACTCAGAACTGTATTGAGTAACACGAGTTTGTAAACTAACCTGCCGATGGGTCATCAGAAATGCAAAACTGCACGTGCACTGCACCGACCCCGCATCTTGTGATGAGGACTAAAGTATTAGCTTACGATAAACACACAAAATGATACTTTCGTGTTCCTTATAATTTCGTTACTAATTTATTCTCTTTGTGTTGTCTATTTTTTATTTAGTACATTATGCTTTACCGAGTGAAACAGCTGTGATGGAAATTGTTGTCAACTTTATGTTTAATCGCTTTACGCTCTGTTTCATGGTTGCACCAAAAGCACCTTTAAGATGTAAAAGATAGCATAGTTTTAATCATGATTTCTTGCGTACAGTTGGATTGTAATCTTAATCAGCAGGGCAAGAAAAATGTACTAAATATGTTGCTCAAATGTTTGCATCCTGAATCAATAAATAACATAAGACTACCCAAATCGTTACTGTTATTGCCATTTTTCGAGCGAGCCACGCTGCCCTTCAAAAGCACACACATGCCATGCAGATCGTCTAGTTTTATTGTCGCGTGAATGATTGTAAGTTTACAGACGTATGCGAACTACTAACAGCGTTGACGGAAAGGTGGAAACGATATCGAATATCCAACGTTGGTGGTACAATTCATTCTATGTTCATTGTATTTTCCCTTGTCTAGAACAGTGTTACACTTTTCGCAAATGATCCAGTCTTATTGAAAAAAAATCGTCTCAGGAATGTACTTAAAAAAAGATTTCAATTGTTTGTTCGATCTATCTTGTACGATCATTAAGTCTATTAGTTTACAGACGTATGCGAACTACTAACAGCGTTGACGGAAAGGTGGAAACGATATCGAATATCCAACGTTGGTGGTACAAGCAGCGTTCGATCAAACGAATGAGTGAGTTGCAGCAAAAGCAAGATGACAGCATAACGGCCGGTAGAATGTTGGCTTGTTCTTTTCCTCGTCCGACGTCGCGACTGGGACACCGAAAGCATTGCGAAGTGTCCACTAGGCATGCGGCGGCACGGCTTGGCTAGGTTTCGCCGTTGAACCGTGCCTTGCATCGTTTAATGTTCCAGTTTTCCTCGTTCCTGTCGAGCCGTTTGTCACTCAGCTGACAGCTGATTGAACGATGAAAGAAATCGTACCGCAGCCGCCGCATCCGCCGCCGCCACTCGCGCGACCAGCGTTTACTGGGCTGGCCGTTCGCCAGCAAACCTGAAATGTGATCCGTCGATCGCGTTCGAGGAGGGCAATCGAGAGGATCGCAAATACAAGAACGAAGGCAGAACGATTACTTTCAAGGGGTGGAAACGGACTGGAGGATCGCAATAAACCATACTAATTAACGAGTGCCTTGAAATTAATTTATCAAAAATAGACATATCGCAACGGTCTGCAGGACGGGAGGGATTTGCGGTATTTGCTCTCAACGTATTCCTGAATTTGATGGGTAGCCGCTATCACCGCCGCTATTTATGGATTTTTGTTAAAATCAGATCACAGGAAAAAAACTATGTTAATTGCTTGCAATCACATGAAATATTGATCGAAACACAATACATCTTATTGTTAGCCTGTGCCACCTTTCGATACACCCTCAAACTGGTTGCTATGGACTACCAACGTTACCCTGACCTATCTTAATGTCAGCGGCTAGAAGAAGTCAACATACATATTATCTGAATGTGCTCTGAATCTGAATCTCAATGCCATACTGAAGCTCTGTGGCAATTGATGAGAAGTAAGGCAACACATATGTTTACATAGTTATGAAGAATCGTTGTTTGAATAAGAATAATTACCCGTATTCCAGATAACAGCCCGTGTAGTCAAAACCGTGTTTAATTGCGTGCTACTAAATTTGTAATGTGCGTAATGGGTCTAAATGTAAATGTTCATGAAATGGTGGACAAGCAATTTATTTTTTTCCGATTTTTTTTTTTGGGTAATCGGGTTGCACGGGCTTCCAACAATTTCGAATGCTTGATAACTTTGCAATGCTTATACTTATTCGTTTGCAACCTGGAAAGTGGGAAAAACAATAACTCTTCTAGTTTTTCTGTTTGGTGTGGCTTTCTTCTTTCTATCTCCGTTTTCTGCTCATTGTGATGTTCCAACTTTTTTGTACTTTATGCATATTTAAACCGAAACAGCAATTTGTACAGGAAATTATAAATGTCTAATTTGTCCTTATGTTATTTTTCATTTTTTTTTTCATAGGAGGAGTTTATTAACAAGAAAGATTTTGAGTTATTACTGATGACCCTTTGCGTCAGTCAGTTAAGCTATATAACCGTCGATATGCAGGCATTGTCAAATCGCAAGTATGTCTTATTGATTACTCTTTGAAAATCTTATAATAAAGCATATCATAAAAATAATAAATATTAGTTGCACCAAAAGCACCTTTAAGATGTAAAAGATAGCATAGTTTTAATCATGATTTCTTGCGTACAGTTGGATTGTAATCTTAATCAGCAGGGCAAGAAAAATGTACTAAATATTTTGCTCAAATGTTTGCATCCTGAATCAATAAATAACATAAGACTACCCAAATCGTTACTGTTATTGCCATTTTTCGAGCGAGCCACGCTGCCCTTCAAAAGCACACACATGCCATGCAGATCGTCTAGTTTTATTGTCGCGTGAATGATTGTAAGTTTACAGACGTATGCGAACTACTAACAGCGTTGACGGAAAGGTGGAAACGATATCGAATATCCAACGTTGGTGGTACAACGCGCTGAAGCAGCGTTCGATCAAACGAATGAGTGAGTTGCAGCAAAAGCAAGATGACAGCATAACGGCCGGTAGAGTGTTGGCTTGTTCTTTTCCTCGTCCGACGTCGCGACTGGGACACCGACAGCATTGCGAAGTGTCCACTAGGCATGCGGCGGCACGGCTTGGCTAGGTTTCGCCGTTGAACCGTGCCTTGCATCGTTTAATGTTCCAGTTTTCCTCGTTCCTGTCGAGCCGTTTGTCACTCAGCTGACAGCTGATTGAACGATGAAAGAAATCGTACCGCAGCCGCCGCATCCGCCGCCGCCACTCGCGCGACCAGCGTTTACTGGGCTGGCCGTTCGCCAGCAAACCTGAAATGTGATCCGTCGATCGCGTTCGAGGAGGGCAATCGAGAGGATCGCAAATACAAGAACGAAGGCAGAACGATTACTTTCAAGGGGTGGAAACGGACTGGAGGATCGCAATAAACCATACTAATTAACGAGTGTCTTGAAATTAATTTATCAAAAATAGACATATCGCAACGGTCTGCAGGACGGGAGGGATTTGCGGTATTTGCTCTCAACGTATTCCTGAATTTGATGGGTAGCCGCTATCACCGCCGCTATTTATGGATTTTTTTTTTTAAATCAGATCACAGGAAAAAAAAAACTATGTTAATTGCTTGCAATCACATGAAATATTGATCGAAACACAATACATCTTATTGTTAGCCTGTGCCACCTTTCGATACACCCTCAAACTGGTTGCTATGGACTACCAACGTTACCCTGACCTATCTTAATGTCAGCGGCTAGAAGAAGTCAACATACATATTATCTGAATGTGCTCTGAATCTGAATCTCAATGCCATACTGAAGCTCTGTGGCAATTGATGAGAAGTAAGGCAACACATATGTTTACATAGTTGTGAAGAATCGTTGTTTGAATAAAAATAATTAACCGTATTCCAGATAACAGCCCGTGTAGTCAAAACCGTGTTTAATTGCGTGCTACTAAATTTGTAATGTGCGTAATGGGTCTAAATGTAAATGTTCATGAAATGGTGGACAAGCAATTTATTTTTTTCCGATTTTTTTTTTTGGGTAATCGGGTTGCACGGGCTTCCAACAATTTCGAATGCTTGATAACTTTGCAATGCTTATACTTATTCGTTTGCAACCTGGAAAGTGGGAAAAACAATAACTCTTCTAGTTTTTCTGTTTGGTGTGGCTTTCTTCTTTCTATCTCCGTTTTCTGCTCATTGTGATGTTCCAACTTTTTTGTACTTTATGCATATTTAAACCGAAACAGCAATTTGTACAGGAAATTATAAATGTCTAATTTGTCCTTATGTTATTTTTCATTTTTTTTTTCATAGGAGGAGTTTATTAACAAGAAAGATTTTGAGTTATTACTGATGACCCTTTGCGTCAGTCAGTTAAGCTATATAACCGTCGATATGCAGGCATTGTCAAATCGCAAGTATGTCTTGTTGATTACTCTTTGAAAATCTTATAATAATCATAAAAATTCTAAATATTAAATTTTGTTAAATCATCATAAATCTGAATTCGAGATCCCTTGTTCATTGTAGAAATAAAAAAATCCCTTGTTCATTGTAGACAGAAAGTAAAATTGCTTAACACTAACGGACAAATCTGGTGTCAATTGACACTTTTGCAACTTTGAGCAAGGTTCCTGTAGGGAACAGGTTGTCGCATTGGTGGTTTTCGTTGTTTTTGTAATTTTGACAGTTTGGTCCAAAAGCGTGCTTGTTTGTATACCGTTGTTTAGCCCTCGATTTTTTTTAAGCTCTGTTACGAACTATCTCTACTTCCTCATTTACCAGCCATAGCGATATGGTAGAGAAAATTAAAACAACCATCACATCAGAGCAAAATGTAAACAAATCTGACAGTTTAGTCCAAAACGAAACTGCCCCGATGAGCTGTCAAAATACATGGGATGCATCGACCTTCTCTCTATCAGACCTTGACTTTGAGCTTCGATAACTCGAAAACGGTTAGAGATATTGACAAACGGTTTTCTCCCAAAGTCTTATATTTTTGCAAAGTTTTTTTTAAAGATTTTCAGAAAAAAATTAAAACCGAAAATTTCTGAGATACTTGTTACTACTTTCGTGCAAATCGACATGTCAATTGACACCTAGAAGGTTATTTTTGGCAATTGTTGACCGATTGTGCTGTAATTTTTAGCAGTTGTGCGCAAACTATTCTAGTTTTGAATCCGTTGAGTTTGTGATCCTACTTCCCCCCGTTTGAACCCCAGCCCCCCTCAAGTAAAAATTCAACTTAAAAAAAACCCTCAAAACTATATGCAAAAAAATCGGAGCCCGAATTCCATGAAACGGTATATAGGGGCAGTGGTCCAGGACCTACAATAAAAGTTTTAGAATTTTCCGATCAAAGTTGTACGATTGGCTTCAATTTATACCTAAAAAAAGAAGAAGAAGAAAATTCGTAAACTCGTGTTTTTTTACTTATAGTTCGTGACATTCGGTATTTGAACTACGTTATTATTGTGGATTTTGCTTTTTCAAAACATAATTGATAAAGTTTTGTATTATTTATATAGAAAAACACTTTTTATTTGGTCTACACGATTTTCCATAGCATCTGCAATTGGCACGCGGCTTTCTCTATGAAAACACAACAGGAGTTGATATACAAATTGATGCTATTTACACAATTTTACTTCAGGGGGCTGGGGATTAAAAGAGGGGAAGTAGGATCACAAACTCAACGGATTCTAAAATCTCAGCCCAATCGGTCAACAATTGCCAAAAATAGCCTTCTAGGTGTCAATTGACATCTCGATTTGCACCAAAGGAGTATTCAATCCATTTGACCGTAAGTGTTAAAGTACTAAAAATGGAAAAGTGCAATTTGGGAAAATTCATACATTTATGAATAACTTTTATTATAACTATTCGATATTTATTTGCGTTCAAAGCTACTGACGAATACGGGAAGTTTGTTGTGCTTGTGTTAGCTAAAGTAAAGATCAAATGATTCTTTAAATTGGATATTTAAAACGACTTTTGTTTCTCCTAACAGTTTCTATTTTGCCCTATAATTCTTTTTAAACTTTTTTCCTAACGTTACACCAACTATTTAAAACATGCTCGATGCATCGAAAAACTCTTTAAGAATGTACCGAATTTGTTTTTTTACTTTACCTCTTCATTGTTTAATACTGCACGGTTTTTACCCCTATGCTAACCCTTGGACTTCGGTCCCGAATATCTTGGGGCTATAAAAATCACCGCTCCCGCGTCTTTTCTCTGCTGGTGCCTCTGACCACCGCCAGTGTCGTCGGTTTGCTTATTTATGAGTCGCAAAGAGTAGTTCTCATGAATGCAAACGAGAGGCACTTCGATGGAATGGGAAACGTTTTTTTTGCTTCTTATAGTCGGTAATGCTTTTACTTTTTTCTCTACAACACGTGTCATATCGCAGCATAAGAATGAATAAAAGAAAATCGCACAACAATCGAGCGAGTGGTGCGATGCGTTTCCGTGCCACGACCATTAAAGAAGTGTTTCTGCAATTGAGTGCTTCTCCCCCGGGACCGGTTTCGGTGTTGTCCAGGCAGCTTGCGCCGACGACAGTGAAGGCCTTGAAATCGATGGGAAAACAATACCAGATGCAGAAATGGGTTTTTTTTCTTTGCGTTCCTCTTTGATCCCTAAATTAAATTTCTCCAGATTTCGTCCACGAGCGTCCACTGTGTTGAACCATTATTTTCACTCTCGGTAGAAACCGGTGCAGAAGAACATGTTATAGGAAGCAAAAGAACCACCCCAGTGTGTTCAGTAAGATGCAAGTCTCGAAGGAATGTTTCTTTTGTAGGAGAAGCAGAGCAAAAAAGGAACCCCGGACGACAACAACTCTTACAGAAGATCCGGCTAGCTCAGACGTCGTTCTGCCCTTTTGCCATCATTATGCCCGGTGGATAATTGAACTCCACCGGAAGCAGGTTATCCTTTTATTGCTTTTAGAATGCCAAAATTTCTCTCTGGGGAAGCAAATCGTTCGGTACTTCGCGTTCGGCGTTCGGCGTCCTCGGTTGATATTTCTCACTGGCATTTGTGTTGTGTGATCACCGAAAACATGTTGGGCACAATCGCGCACGGTACACAGTCAGTTCGGCATCGCTTTCGTTGCCTATTTTCCCACAGAAAAGTGAACATTGTCTCGTCCGGAATGCGAGTCCATATACACAAACAACACTATGTTTCGGGCTGCCTCTGTGAAACGGACCTTCAACGTCGGTTCACCTTCACTTACAGACGTGCTTACCAGACGTTGGTGGTCGAAGCCATGGCGTTACAGACAATTTGTTCGGGCAACATTTCCGCAAAATCGTCCTCCGGGACGTGGGTGACGGTTTGCTCCACAGTCATTGCAAGAAGTGGGATAAGTAACTACACTGGTCTCTGCTTCCATACCATTTTAAAGATGTCCTTAACTTCATCTTAAAAAGTAAAATGTACAATCGAGTTCAACATAAAGAGCTGGGTACATTGTCAATCGCAGAAAGGTTTTGAAATTGGCCACGGTGAAAACGCTCTTCATAATTTATTCAGCGACTCTATAAGATTTCATTCCTATTTAGCTTGACGGCAGCTCCTAACTGCGAGAAATAAAAAATAAATAGTTGAATTAGCAATTGAAGTTTATGTATATACAATGGACACCACAATGAGCCTGATCCATATATGGTAACACAAAAGCTCTTCTTGGAAAATAAAACCAAACAAAACAATCAAAATGTTAAAATAAATGTAAAAACTACTAGCTGTTTAATCAACATAATGTCCGATCATCTCGATCAATGTAAACAATGAAAGTAATACAGTCCGTAACATAACTATACCACCGTATGTTTTTTGAGAATAAAACAAAAACATGAAGAGATAGTTGAAAGTGATGTTCCACAAAGCTGTAGGTAATAATAAGTTGTATGTAATAACACACTGCTCCCCCCCCCCCCCCCCCTACCTAGCTCCATGTAGCATAACTTCAGCATAACTTCAGATTTTTTTTTAATTTGTTAAAATATACAAGTTGGCTTTCAATATTGTAGGCATATGTATGGAGGATTTTCTTAAACGCATTATGAACCCTTCAATGTAGTTTTGAGACTTCAAAATGTCGTAAATTCGAATTGATTTTTACTCATTTGTTAAAATAGTTCCATGTAGCATTGCTTTTTTCGGTGCTTATATTAAAAAATATAGTTTTTTTTTAATTTGCTAAAATATACAAGTCGGCTTTCAATATTGCAGGCATATTTATGGAGGATTTTTTTAAACGCATTATGAACCCTTCAATGCAGTTTTGAGACTTCAAAATGTCGTAAATTCGGATTGATTTTTACTCATTTTAGGTCTTTGTTATTTTTTTTTTCAAAATATTGTAGACATATTTTTGGAAAGTTCCCTAATCTAATGTGAAGAGTAATGGTTGGGTCTTTGAATTGAAGTAATGCATTTGAGGTCAATGACATAACCTAATTTAGCTTAATATAACTTTTTTTAAGTGAAAATCTCAAAGGAATTTTCTTTTGAGGAAACCTTGAAATGACACTAAGCAACGGATATAGCTATACTAGTTATAAAAAATCAGTCCTTACGGTCAACAATTTCCAAACACGCGGCCTCCTAGGTGTGAATTGACACCAAAAATGACCGTTACGGATAATAACCGCCACACGATTTCCTTACTAGTAAAAATATCCCACCAGTAAAAATATAAATACCACTTCAATAGAAAATAATAAAGTTACTAAAACATATACTTTATATGTACGAGATACTTCTGCAAACTCCAAATCATGGACAGCACTGCTATTTTATTGAACACAACAGTATGTACGTTACTTCATTACACGGCATCACTGATATTACTGTTATCTCGCTAATATAACATTTTTTTCTGTTCGATAGACAAAAAATAGTTTTTCCATTTTATAAGTTCCAAATTGAGCAACCCATTATTTCTACAACAGCCTAACTAGCGTTGTTCCGGGATTCCTTTCCTCGTTAAATCCGGCAAACATTCCAGCGAGCGATATTTGGCCATATCCCAGCGTTAAAGAAGTGTTTCTGCAATTGAGTGCTTCTCCCCCGGGACCGGTTTCGGTGTTGTCCAGGCAGCTTGCGCCGACGACAGTAAAGGCCTTGAAATCGATGGGAAAACAATACCAGATGCAGAAATGGGTTTTTTCTTTGCGTTCCTCTTTGATCCCTAAATTAAATTTCTCCAGATTTCGTCCACGAGCGTCCACTGTGTTGAACCATTATTTTCACTCTCGGTAGAAACCGGTGCAGAAGAACATGTTATAGGAAGCAAAAGAACCACCCCAGTGTGTTCAGTAAGATGCAAGTCTCGAAGGAATGTTTCTTTTGTAGGAGAAGCAGAGCAAAAAAGGAACCCCGGACGACAACAACTCTTACAGAAGATCCGGCTAGCTCAGACGTCGTTCTGCCCTTTTGCCATCATTATGCCCGGTGGATAATTGAACTCCACCGGAAGCAGGTTATCCTTTTATTGCTTTTAGAATGCCAAAATCTCTCTCTGGGGAAGCAAATCGTTCGGTATTTCGCGTTCGGCGTTCGGCGTCCTCGGTTGATATTTCTCACTGGCATTTGTGTTGTGTGATCACCGAAAACAAGTTGGGCACAATCGCGCACGATACACAGTCAGTTCGGCATCGCTTTCGTTGCCTATTTTCCCACAGAAAAGTGAACATTGTCTCGTCCGGAATGCGAGTCCATATACACAAACAACACTATGTTTCGGGCTGCCTCTGTGAAACGGACCTTCAACGTCGGTTCACCTTCACTTACAGACGTGCTTACCAGACGTTGGTGGTCGAAGCCATGGCGTTACAGACAATTTGTTCGGGCAACATTTCCGCAAAATCGTCCTCCGGGACGTGGGTGACGGTTTGCTCCACAGTCATTGCAAGAAGTGGGATAAGTAACTACACTGGTCTCTGCTTCCATACCATTTTAAAGATGTCCTTAACTTCATCTTAAAAAGTAAAATGTACAATCGAGTTCAACATAAAGAGCTGGGTACATTGTCAATCGCAGAAAGGTTTTGAAATTGGCCACGGTGAAAACGCTCTTCATAATTTATTCAGCGACTCTATAAGATTTCATTCCTATTTAGCTTGACGGCAGCTCCTAACTGCGAGAAATAAAAAATAAATAGTTGAATTAGCAATTGAAGTTTATGTATATACAATGGACACCACAATGAGCCTGATCCATATATGGTAACACAAAAGTTCTTCTTGGAAAATAAAACAAAAAAAAACAATCAAAATTTTAAAACAAATGTAAAAACTACTAGCTGTTTAATCAACAAAATGTCCGATCATCTCGATCAATGTAAACAATGAAAGTAATACAGTCCGTAACATAACTATACCACCGTATGTTTTTTGGGAATAAAACAAAAACATGAAGAGATAGTTGAAAGTGATGTTCCACAAAGTTGTAGGTAATAATAAGTTGTATGTAATAACACACTGCTCCTCCCCTCCCTTGGTTCAAATCGCTCCATGTAGCATAACTTCAGCATAACTTCAGATTTTTTTTTAATTTGTTAAAATATACAAGTTGGCTTTCAATATTGTAGGCATATGTATGGAGGATTTTCTTAAACGCATTATGAACCCTTCAATGTAGTTTTGAGACTTCAAAATGTCGTAAATTCGAATTGATTTTTACTCATTTTAGGTCTTTGTTATTTTTTTTCAAAATATTGTAGACATATTTTTGGAAAGTTCCCTAATCTAATGTGAAGAGTAATGGTTGGGTCTTTGAATTGAAGTAATGCATTTCAGGCCAATGACCTAATGACCTAATTTAGCTTAATATAACTTTTTTAAGTGAAAATCTCAAAGGAATTTTCTTTTGAGGAAACCTTGAAATGGCACTAAGCAACGGATATAGCTATACTAGTTATAAAAAATCAGTCCTTTCGGTCAACAATTTCCAAACACGTGGCCTCCTAGGTGTGAATTGACACCAAAAATGACCGTTACGAGTAATAACCGCCACACGATTTCCTCACTAGTAAAAATATCCCACCAGTAAAAATATAAATACCACTTCAATAGAAAATAATAAAGTTACTAAAACATATACTTTATATGTACGAGATACTTCTGCAAACTCCAAATCATGGACAGCACTGCTATTTTATTGAACACAACAGTATGTACGTTACTTCATTACACGGCATCACTGATATTACTGTTATCTCGCTAATATAACAATTTTTTCTTTTCTATAGACAAAAAATAGTTTTTCCATTTTATAAGTTCCAAATTGAGCAACCCATTATTTCTACAACAGCTTAACTAGCGTTGTTCCGGGATTCCTTTCCTCGTTAAATCCGGCAAACATTCCAGCGAGCGATATTTGGCCATATCCCAGCGGAATCAATTCCTTTCTACTTAAGAAGTCGCAAAGCTGGCAGGGTGCTATTCGGCAATACATGCTCCCACAAGTGCGAGATTTGAATCGAATGTTACCAAATCGCTTCATCACTGACCTTGGCCTGAGGACGCCCCGTACGTGGTGAAAGATTGCTGCGAAAAACACCGAAGAGGGTAGGCAAACACCGGAACGGTATTACGATAATTGCTGCACGGAATTACAACAGGATGGTCCAGGAGGTTACCATCAGCCGGCATGCAGGAGAATGAACGAGGGCCAGGATCTGGTTTCCGACCGGAAGCCAAATTACCTCAACTATTACCGTATTCTCTACCTCGGCACCTCGGCACCTCGGCCGTGCGGATCATATTTCCCCGCGAGAGCATGTTGCATTCCTGAGGCCGATATTGGCAGCGGTTGGGAACGGAATTCTACCCGGTATAAACGGTGCCCTTGAAGTGGAATGTATATTTTGATTTTAGCACTTCGTGTGAGCCACAGAAGCCACGGTTACGCCGTCATTTTACTGCCGTGCCGTACCGAGGGGTTGAAATACCTAAGATTACTATCGGGATTATGAATCCCACGCGATGGCTCAGCCGACTAGCGGAGTGAGGTATAGATTTGTGGTTTCGAAAATGAAAATTATTCACTTCCATTAGCGGTACCCTGAGGTGAGACAGCTACAAGACTAAACCGACACGTTTAATCATGCCTTAATATGAGACATCAATTATATCCTCACTCAGAAACCTCCCGTTTACAGAACGTCAATGCACTTGTTAAACCTTACAGCTGCCTGTTTGGAAGGTTGCGTGTAGTGAAACTATCACGTGCGCGCTTCGTTTTTAAAACTTCCGGTAGCATTTAGGCTCTCATCCGGGATCAGTTTCTATGGAATAATGTAGTGCATCATGCGCGGTGTTCACTGTTGACGCATGGGAAACTTTGACAGCTGCAATTATACGCAGTATTTTTTATTCATTGGTCTAGCACATGAATCTGTGCGTTCATTTGAGTTGTTAATTTGATGAATAGACCTGGCCTGACGCTATCTGATCGAATTCACAGTTCGATACATGCGCAACAGCCCTGTAGGTTCAGCCCCGTAGGAGAAGATATTATTTTTAAACACAAAAAATACGTTGTGAAAATTGTTGCATACCACGGACACAGCGAAACATCAGGGTTGGTAAGTAGATTTCTTTCTGTTTTTTTTAATCTACTCTTATCTTCTTATCTTTTCTTATCTTATGTTTCTGAAAGGACATGAATGGGATTGTATGTGCAATCTCGTATTCCAAGTTTATTGGCCAAGGACCTCTCTTTATCGGAACTGGGTTTGAATTCGAACTGTGAACAAATAAAAATAACTATTAATTGTGTATCAAATAATATAAATGAACACATATTTGTTGTTTGTGTTTAATGTTTGTTAGTTACTTAGATTTCCGATTTTTCTAATGCTTTGAATGGCTGGATCGAGTTATTTGATTCGATTATATTGTCACTGATCAGCGATCAGCGGACTAATTTTCGTGAAATTTAACTGGAATGTTCGAAATGTTTCATATTTAATACTTTTTGCTATTTTCCTTTTCACACCATCCAGATTCGCGTTAGTCTCCTTCCAACGGAATCTTCAAAAGGAATCTTCAGGGTTAATATCGAACAAAAAAACCCGAGTTCTGGACAACGAAAAAGTAACTTATTCCGAAATGTCTCTTCTTAATATAACACATTTGTAAATAAAAAACTATGTCTTTTAGAAAAATAGAAAAAAGATGAAAAAAGCTATGCGTAATATTTGTACACTTTGTACTTTCCGAAACAACAAAATAAAATTTATCTCTTTTACATGCACTCCTTGAGGTTTTTCATTTTTTGTGGTTCCAATTTCGACGCATAAGAGTATAGAAGCTTCCTTGGCGTACCAAGCTTCGCGATAATATCTGCCGTCTAAGTCGTAAAAACCCATTTGGTCGTAGACCCAACCAATGATGAATTCTTTTTTTCAAGTGTTTGCATTTTAATGTTATGAGAATAATGTAATTTTACACATTTACTTCTTCTCGTAATGGAAAAGTTCAAATTCGTTAAAAAAATCAACTAATTTAGGTACGATTTTCATATTAAGGTTAAAACAACAAGTTATTTGTTGTTTTTTTTCTATATTGTGATAATGATCTGAAAACGCCACGCTTACTTTCTTCACTCGATCACTGTTAAAAGGCCTGAAGACTGAACTTATTTATGGTTCAGTTGGAATATTGGTACTGGTCCTGCTATGTGAAAAACTTCCTTTCGATTCCAAATATTGAATAGGTGTATATTCTTAAAAAGAAATTTATAAAGTAAATAATAATATATAATTAAATGACTTTACGTGGTCCTGAGGGAAGTAGTTGGCTTGGTAAAGCACTTCAGATGCTTTTTGGTTCCTGTCTATTGCGTTTGAATCCGGATTATGTTGTTTGTATTGCAATCACTTGTTTACTCTTGTTCTGTACGTGTTATCTTTATACGTATTCCATTTAATTTTAACTGATTAATTGAACTGACAAATGAGTGCGATCATCGCAAAATGGCGCTACCGCTTTAAACCATTTTTCTGTGCGAACCAACGAGTTTCCAACGACAAGTCACGGCTTATCAACAGGAGTGCGCACGTTATCTGGACCCGGGCCAGTAGAATTATTGTTGAGGACGCAGTTACTCTAAAACGTACACAAGCGATCGAACGTGCTCCAAAAGTGGTCGTGCTCAGTGACGCTTCAATGTGGTTCAATGTTTTTTTCTGGATCTTAAATCTCGATGCGTAATCGCCCATTGATCTGCACAACTGCGGTTGTTGAACGGCCCGGAGTGTTTGGTATCGCGTGATACTATAGAACTGCTACGTACAGATCATGATTTGTCCCAAATGATGAACACTGGAAGTTACAGGCCCGTTGACGTGCGTTATTCGGAAGCAACGTTAAACGTCCACAATTAGATCGAATCATGCACTAGGAGTTTGGCGGTCAAGGTGGTGTTCCGTGATGATTAATAGCGAACAATAGTTGTGTTAAGTAAAACAGCGGTGTAGTGAGCAACGTCACGGCTGCATATTAACCGTGTAGCAAGTGTTCTACTGGGCTAGTCTAGTCGAAAATAAAAAGCATCATCAGCTCTTGAACCCGCGAACAATCGGAGCGTTTGTTGTCGTTCCCACGGATGCAGCGCCTACTTGTTTGAGGGTATTTAAACCATTCGTCTATCATCATTTCTCGGCTCAGTCAGTACGGGTGTGGCTATCTGCCTGCTTCGATGGTGTTTTAAAGTTGCTTGCTGCTTTTGTTCGTGTTGCTGAAAGTGGCGTTACAGTAGAAGACATTCAAAATCGAAGATGGTGTCAAAAAAATGTGCTCTGTTTTCGGCGTGTCTGGCGATCGTATTTTTCGGGATCCTCTCCGTGGAAGCTGCTCCATTTGAACGAGCGCCGCGTCAGCTGAGCAGTCTTCTAACGCTGAGCGGTATTTTTCGGGATCCTCTCCGTGGAAGCTGCTCCATTTGAACGAGCGCCGCGTCAGCTGAGCAGTCTTCTAACGCTGAGCGGTGAATCAAACGCTAGAATTGAGAATGGTAAGCTTCGTGATTCAGCCGAATGTGCCCGTATTCTCCGTGCATAGGATGTATTCTTATAAGCACTCTTTTTTGTTTGTTTTTGTTTGCTCATTCCCTCACGTGTTTCACGCCAAAGGTACCATCATTTGCGACACGCTCAAGTGCCCGCCGGAGTCGTTCAAGTGTTTGATCGTCAAAAACTCAACCAAGGACGACGTGAACAAGATTCAAGTGACACGCGAGTGCCTTGATCCGGCGGGCAAGGCAACGGCCAAGACGCTCACGACCGAGTCGTCCAGCTTCCCAGGTCAACAGTTCGAAAGCTACGCCGAAATCGATAAGAATGGCAACATTGCGTCGTTCGACAATCGCGGCAACACGTACAATCACTCGGGCTCCGGGGACATTCATTCCTATCTCTACGACCAGATAGAGGACCTACACAAGGCGATACTGGATCAGCTGACCAACGCCGGCAATCCGTTCTCGGTGAAGTGATCCGAATGGTGGAGGAAGTCGGGACTCGAATGTTTCGCGTAGAGTAGTGCAAACCGGATTGCTAATAAAGTTGATCTTTTCTAAACCAATCGTGTTTTGTACCCACCCAGACGGGCTACTACGCGTACCGCGCCACCAGCGTTATGCCTGAAGGAACCATCGATGGGCGATTCTCGATAGTGTGCATCAAAATGCATCCATATGTTCTGGGGAGTCTCACCTTCCGGGTCTATATCCATTTTCTGTGGTCTAATTGGAAGCATCTCTGAGTGATGAATGTAAAACTCGTCAGCTCGAAGCAGCTATCGTTCGATGGGAAGTGAATTTGTTCGCCTGTGCGGCTGATGAGTAGCACCATTCCAATGCATGCCATTGTTTTAGGTGCGCTTTCGAATAAGGAACGGGCAAAAGTGTGGGAAAACCAACGCCGGGCAGCCGGGTTTCGACGGTGCTCCGAGTTGCTTATCGAGAGTCGTTATCTGTATGTTCTAATTAGTAACTTGCAATAGCTGCATCAAGCGAGTGGAGGATGTTTTCCTCGTTAGCGATTGGATAGTGCTACTTGGCAACGGTTGAAGTTGAACTGCTCAGATGAACGATGAACCCGGTCTGGAAAACTTGCAACAATAGAACGACAGAAGCATAGTTTTTTTTGCTTCGAATAATGTGTTTCATATTTGAATGCATCACGAATCAATGTACTCACTCGAACGTTTTGTCCATATAGTTTTTTTTGCTTCGAATAATGTGTTTCATATTTGAATGCATCACGAATCAATGTACTCACTCGAACGTTTTGTCCATATCATCTGAAGTAGTGTATATATAACATACATGTTTTAGTAACGTCTCGATATGTTTTGTTGTCATAATCGTATGGGTTAAATATCGCTCTACGGTCATTAATGTTGTGTATTTCTTTCACTACTGCTATACTAATCTAGGAAAAGGGGTTTCCAAAGGGTTCTCCAGGTCTCCAGGTTCTCCAGGTCCATGGAGCACACGTCAGCTCAGAAATCGTTAATAAACCCATCGTATACTCAACAACAACATAATTTAATCTAAAAACCGAATCCTTATTAGATTAAACCATGTTGTTTCTGCATTGTCCAATTGTTCTTTGTTACTTCATACTAACTAACTAACTTTCAAAATGGTGCTCATTTAATTTGTCGACAGTTAATATTAATATTAAGCTTAATGTCCAGGTCTCCTTCAGTGTTTCACTATGCACAATCGAACGTTTTTCTTCCGTATTCAGAGTTTATACGAGCTCTTGAAAAGCTATTAGAATCTAGGCCCTTTTTTGAAAATGATTTTCTTGTGCTTTTAGTTTAAGCTATGCTAAGATACATCTTAAGATCATGAATGATCTTGCGATCTTACATCTTAAGTTCTTTGATCTTTGAGATCTTAAGAACATTTGTTTATGAAACTCTGTATTGTTGTGGTGTACGTCCTTTCATCGAGTTTGCTTTAGAAATGTATTTTCCCACGCAAATAACTAGAATTGAGCATATTGGAAATGATCAAACAAATTCAGTTTAGTTTCTGGAAAACGTTTTCGTTGGATACAATTTTTCAACCACATCGCACTCGATGTCTTCTTTGATTTGAGAAAAATAGCCCAGGGAATGTTTTTATTTCAATTATTAAGTAGCACCATTGATGCGTCTTTTTACTATCTTTTACTACTATTACTATCAGCACTTAACTTCTATCGTGTAACTTGTCCCGTTGAAGCTTTTTAAACTACATATTTGTTTTTATTCTTCATGTAAAATTAACTATTCGAGAAAATCACAGCTATAGATATTTGGGAATCAAAAGTGTTCTTCAGTGTAGGTCCCAGACGACAGCTAATTTTCTGTCATATTGTTAAATAAATAAGCATTTAGAATTTAGATATTAAAATTTTGACAATGTAGAAAATAGACATAAAACTAATTCCGTTTTTATTATTTTTTTATTGTCGTGCACTTATCGAGATGAAATTTTGTAAATTAAAATATCAGTAGTTATAATATTTTGAAAAACATTTGCCAATGTTATAAGAAATGAAAAATTATAATATTAGTACAATATTTTCTATTACCAGAAAGCCATTGACATAACTATAGAACCATTTGATTTCAAGCAAGAAAAGAAAAATCATTAATAAATATATTTGCTCTCTTCTCGGTTACTTTAAACTACTTTTTTTAACAAATTTTGGAAAAAAAATATTTGTCTAAAAAACATGTTTTTATAAGCTGTAAGCTTTTATGTAATCAAAAGTCAAAACAGGTGTTAAAACATAATGTGCCTGCATCATGTACAAGTACCGTTAAGTTCTCGTTTTATCCCAAAAAACAAGTGGTCGTATAACTGCGTAGCGGGCTGTAGTTGACCTACCTGCATATCCCAACATGAATCAATTTCTCATAGTAAAACTGCATAGTAAGCGTGGGATATAGCTGCCAATCAATCGATCAGATAGTATTTTTAAAATGCACAATATTAAAATGCATCGGCAAATTTCTCAGAAAATCTTTCAAAATACGCAGAAATAACAAACGATTAAGAAGTTGTCTATTTATGTTGTACAGTAATTATCATAGCCGGTAATTTTGTTGGTTCTACAATACAGCATCAGTGTGTTCGAATGTCTGCCAAATGTAGTAGGGTATTCTGTCCCATCACGAATACAGCGTACTGTAGCCATTGAAGACATTGCATATTTCTCAGCAGTAAAACATGCCATATTTATTTGTGCAACTCTTCATTTTCTATGCTTTACCAATTCGACGCATGATCCAATTCCGCACCGGCGATAGTAAACTGCTCTTACGCAAAAAACGGATAGTCACTCCTTGCTAATGAAGACGATCCAGTTGCATCTTAGAACTAGTATTGGCGTATGAAGGCTGACGTCGCTGCTACCCGTGTTTTTATTTATTCAGTGTATTTCTAATAAATGTTGTGGGCTCAAATTTCAGCTGTCTCGTTGCTCCCGTACGCAGAACAGTTACTATGCAGCTAAGAGTTGCAGCTAAGTCCAGGGAAGTCAGGAAATGCCGACGTAGTGCATTGCATATGTTGTTCAGTCAATATGAATTTTAGCTAAATCCACCAGTACAATCTGAAATGCCTTTAAAATGGGCCAACATAAAAAACTCACATAAAAATATTAATTGCACAAAGCTTTACGACGATTTATATGTATGACTATCGCAAGTAATGTAACGTTCCTTGAGGTTTTGTTTATTTTAGATTGATTGTATTTCCATTCGTACATTAGTCACGAAGCATACTTCCCACAACTTACTTGTGTTGTTATGAAGTGTGAATTAATTTTCTGTTTACCATTCGTAATCGCACGCCCATGTTTTCGTTCGTATCGTTTTGCTTCTCGTTAATCTTAATTTCAAGTGTAACAAAATTCTATCCCATAAAAATAGATTGCCATCTACATCGGGAGAACGGAAACAGGCGAAGGAAATATTGTGGTCAAACAAGTCACCCACGGCGTTGAAGGCAGATAGCGCACGCAACCAGGGGCTATTATGGGAAAAACGTGTGCGGCTATTATGGGAAAAAAAATCATGTAGCTGTATCGTTAAGTTCTCGTTTTATCCCAAAAAACAAGTGGTCGTATAACTGCGTAGCGGGTTGTAGTTGACCTACCTGAATATCCCAACATGAATCAATTTCTCATAGTAAAACTGCAGGAAGCGTGGGATATAGCTGCCAATCAATCGATCAGATAGTATTTTTAAAATGCACAACATTAAAATGCAATGGCAAATTTCTCAGAAAATCTTTCAAAATACGCAGAAATAACAAACGATTAAGAAGTTGTCTATTTATGTTGTACAGTAATTGTGTGTGTGTGTTTGCGTGCTGACGAAACCGGTTGTTTCGCTAGCGCCGTCTCGCTCGGCATAAATTGCACGCTCTGGTTGGTTCATCAGAGCTCCCAGGAAAGATAACGTGCCAGGACCGTCCGCCAGACCGGGGCTGAGGTTGGCAGGGTTTCAGATGCTGGGCCCAATGCTGGGGCAGGTAGCATGGTAAATAGAGGATTCCGTCGAAACCTTCCCCTGCTCGTTACCAACACAAGCGTACCGTGCCCGTTTGTTGGTTATCATCATCGTCGGGCGGCTGGTGATGTCGTGGGCTGTGGGTTGGAGGAGACCCCACACCAGGGACGATGATGACGATGTTACTGTGAACGATGATGCCGATGATGGTGAGCGTGTAAGCGCGACGTGTAAAGCCGCCACTGCCCTGGTGTTTGTACTTCGTTTACATAGGATCTTCCCGTCATCTTTTTCGTTTTTATGTGGTCACCTCCATAATTCCTCCATCATATCCTCCGCGTTTCGCTCGGCGCGCCACTCCCGCACCCTCGCCGTGCATCCTTGCCCGCTCCTCGTCGCGTGCATATACCATATTTTTCGATCATTTGCGCACACCACGCACCGTGTACACGATTTTCCGTCCTGCTACACAAACACGTGCGCACGAGAGGCAGCAAGCACATGCCCGACCAACCGACCGACCGACCGACCGACCGCGTTCGTCCCATGCTGACACCGAGCCGGAGGTAGCCAAACGAATCAAGTCAAATCAAAACAAAAAGCACAGATGAATAGTTCCCTTTTCGACTGCGGATGAATGCACATCGGTACATGTGTTTTGCCGTACTTCATCGTCATCCATCGTCGTCGATGCCCGTCGAGCGCGCGGCCGCTGCTAAACGGAGTGTGAATCGCTACACCGAACGGAACGTCAAACGTCAGCCTGATCCCAGCAGGCTGATCGAAAGTAAACACGGAAACGGCACAAAAACAGGCGGAATCATTCACACGGGGCAGCAGAGCATTAGAATTTTCGGCTGCAAAAATTAGCATTAGCATCTTTCGCCGGGTTCGGTGCAGGAGAGTGTCGTAGAGCGTGTGTAGCCGGGTGTAGCCCAAGGGCGGGACAGTTTCGTGCAAGTAGATCGAGTGATTTAATCGGCTAACCGGTGAAACAGTTGGAAACGCGGTGAAAGCTTCCACGCCGAACGGAGTTGTAACGGTTGTGTAACGCCGGATAACGCTGCTGAATGGTAATATCGGCAATGGTGCATCGCAATCGCTGGCTTGTGATAGTTTCGTGTTGAAAAGTGAGTGAACTAATCGGTGCAATAATAGTCCACCGTGGGGAAATAGTTTTGTACGTTTTAAGCTTTGATCTTCGCATGCGTGTCGCTTCCGTGCCATTCATGTTCTTTCGGCACGCTCGAACGACTTAAGCGGCGTAAATAAATGAACAATATGAATGAATACGGTTTGAACTTGTGAATGCCAGCCGTCACTACCGGATTCAACCGAACCGTTACCGTTACGCGAGCGTAGTTTCGTCCGTGTTCCTAACGCCACATCATCAGGGGCTCGCCGAGGGAAAGCAACCGGTTGTAGCGCTGATACATCGTGCAATACGTGCTGGAATGCTGGATTCGAGATAGTAGCAGATTAAATAGCAGTATCGTTTTTTTAAAAACTTTTTTTTCTAGACTGTACAATAAGCCTGTCATTTCTGACATTTCTTAACTTCATTATACCTGAAATGAATAATCAATCATGCTTAAAGAAAGATCTAGTCACAACACACACTACTGGTTGTACTAGAGAACGTTCAACTGATTCACACCTGGAGCATATTGAGATTAAATTAAATCCCCTTTTTCTCGATGGAGACGCCTAGCCTTTTTCACGAAAATGTTACTATTTTTATTCTCACTGCATTCAACTAGACTGCAAATGGAACAGTAGCCCCTTGGAAAACTGTAGCAATGGAAATATCGTGAACGAAATGAATCACTAGGAAACACGCAAACAATATCCACCGAGGGAAACCGCTGACTGAACCTTTTCAGTGGCTTAAACGATACCGGAAAATGGTTTCAAAATGTTAAC
>KZ070837.1:232261-255343 GCA_002091845.1 Anopheles cracens | reverse complement strand
CTGATATTCAACGTCGCCACCAGCCGGAATGGATGCGGAGAGGATAAAACATATAATTTAATGATAAAGGTTGACAGCGGCTTCATATATAATATTTCACCACGTTCCTACAACTATCGCGGAACGCTGTCCCGCGATGGGACAACATCTTCCGGTGTCCTCCCTAAAGAGCCGCCCCGGTTCTTGGCTGTGTGAATTTACGACGTGATACGATGCCCGCTATCTGCGGTATCCGCCGATTCCGCAGGAGACACGGAATCTGCATGCATTCGGGACACGCCTTACACCGAGAACCATAAATCGTTCGCCGTGAAGTGTACCTACTTTGGGGTGTGTTGGGGGTTTGTGTTTTTTTCTGTTGCTAATGCTTCACAACGTCCGGGAATCGGTTCTCAGCCTGCCGGTAGCCAAAAAACGTACGCGACACTCCGTTGCAAACGGACAGAGTAGACACAAAACGGGCGGTGGAAGGGCTAGGGACCACCACCGGCGAACTCCATAAGTCAAAACGGCGTGGGTTAGTGCTGGTGCTACAAACGAGACGTTGGGAACGCTGGAGATGCGCAACCGATGAATAATCAATCATGCTTAAAGAAAGATCTAGTCACAACACACACTACTGGTTGTACTAGAGAACGTTCAACTGATTCACACCTGGAGCATATTGAGATTAAATTAAATCCCCTTTTTCTCGATGGAGACGCCTAGCCTTTTTCACGAAAATGTTACTATTTTTATTCTCACTGCATTCAACTAGACTGCAAATGGAGCAGTAGCCCATTGGAAAACTGTAGCAATGGAAATATCGTGAACGAAATGAATCACTAGGAAACACGCAAACAATATCCACCGAGGGAAACCGCTGACTGAACCTTTTCAGTGGCTTAAACGATACCGGAAAATGGTTTCAAAATGTTAACATATCCCAACAGCATTTTCATCTCGATCAACACCGCTTTACCTCGCCGCCGCAGCCAAGTGCCAACGGCCACGGCGGTGAAATGTGAAAACGCCGATCCCGGTACTTCTTCACTTCCATTCCGGCTAATGAATGCAGCATGAATGCAGTGGGCGAAGCGAGCAGTATGTAAAATGCACAAATGAAATGCACTTTCGGTTCGCCCATTTTGCACTATTAGTGCGCGCGAGTACAGTACGAGTGCTGGTGTTGTGGGTTTTTGTTCGTTAAGCATCTGTAGCATGATGTATAGACATGCACAGTGGACACTATCAGCGACCCGGGTGTATGTGCAATTACGATGACTGGGCGCTGTTTGGAACGGTAGTTAGCACACCGGCACGGTGAAAGTGGTCTGCCCGTTGTTAATATACTTTTGTGTTATTAAACAGAACAGTCATTACCACCGCGGACTTGTCACGTAACAAAATCAGCCCTACCCGAGCGAAGTTTGTGTACTGGGTCACATGTTGCATTTCTGTTATAAAATTAAGTTTGATCACTTTTTACTGTGTAGTTGTTAATGTTAAAATTGTTTTTATGTCTCACGAGGCGCCTTCTTCTTTCTCGTTAGTATTACAACTTTCGGATGTCTTGGACATTTATAGCTTTTTCTTTAAATAATTGATATGCGCGATTTCGACTTGACTCAGTCTGTGTTTCGAGAACGTTTAAAGCTTGCTTAGTTCGAGAATTGGAATAGTTTATTCAATGTTCATTATTGTATCGTTGTTTTTAGTGTTTTTTTTTAATTGCGTTAGTTCAGGAGGAGCATAATGTATTTTCGATAAGCTTTAAAAAAGCAAACTTTTTTTTCTAGACTGTACAATAAGCCTGTCATTTCTGATATTTCTTAACTTCATTAAACCTGAACTGAATAATCAATCATGCTTAAAGAAAGATCTAGTCACAACACACACTACTGGTTGTACTAGAGAACGTTCAACTGATTCACTAATGCAACTTTCAACTGAACTCAATCTTAAAAGGTGTGTGAATATAACAAAGGTCTTATAAGGAAGTAATGTGTGGAGCTAGCGTTAAACTACAATTCAAACGATATGAGTCAATATTGAATTAACGTCACAGTGGTTTCATAAGTGACAATGTAATAAAATGAAAGTGACGAAATTATCCTTGTCTTTGACTCCAAACTATCAAACGTTTACATTTTGAAGCGTGTCCTGGTAAGTCAATTGAAAATAAACAGAAGATAACTATGTTAAATCAAACGAATATGAATAGATTAAAATAAATAAAAATAAATAAGCGTTATTAACAAATATTTCATCTATGCATGAAAATTAGTGCATCAATTCATTTGGACTGTGAGCTAATGCTCAGCTAGAGAGCAAAAAGGCAGGCGAATTAACGGACCTCAACAGGCATTCCGGCAGTCCGGTAGCTGCCTGCTGTCCGAGCAGAAAGTCCGCGATAAAACTCCGATCGCGAGTCCATGTAACGGGCCGCGACATTGGTGCAAACCACACGGTGTCATCCTGCGGTGCCCAGTGTCGCTGGTATTGTTGCGGTTGTGGAATTATTATTTTCATCTCGATCAACACCGCTTTACCTCGCCGCCGCAGCCAAGTGCCAACGGCCACGGCGGTGAAATGTGAAAACGCCGATCCCGGTACTTCTTCACTTCCATTCCGGCTAATGAATGCAGCATGAATGCAGTGGGCGAAGCGAGCAGTATGTAAAATGCACAAATGAAATGCACTTTCGGTTCGCCCATTTTGCACTATTAGTGCGCGCGAGTACAGTACGAGTGCTGGTGTTGTGGGTTTTTGTTCGTTAAGCATCTGGGTAGCCAAAAAACGTACGCGACACTCCGTTGCAAACGGACAGAGTAGACACAAAACGGGCGGTGGAAGGGCTAGGGACCACCACCGGCGAACTCCATAAGTCAAAACGGCGTGGGTTAGTGCTGGTGCTACAAACGAGACGTTGGGAACGCTGGAGATGCGCAACCGGGCAAGAGAGTATAATAATTTTATCTATTCCATTGTCTCGCGAACGCCACTGCATGAAAAGCCACTCTCCATCGGCAGCTTCCGGTGCCGGGGTGGCAAATCCGTTTCTCGGGAGTCCTTTTGCTTCATTTCGTTCAGGTCATTGGCGGCTGCTGGTGGGAGGCGGTAAAACGCGATATGATCGCGATGTTTGCGAATGGTGCTTTCTCGCTGCCTATTGTCGGCGATTGTGGTCGACCAATTGGGAGCATTGTTGTGGAGGGAAGTCCGTACAGTGATGTTTAATGTTTCAATTCGGTTTCACTATTTTCACTATCTGTTTATTTGTCTACCCTTGGTTTAGCAAAAATGCTCAAAATCTAAACAAAAATGAAGATTTTGAAGGAATGATGTACGTAGAATTTATAATGATTTCTTTTGGTTGAACTTAATCGAAAAAATGCCATAATATGTCGTTGCTTATGTGTTTTTTTTGTATAGTTTTGTTCCATTCTCTTACATCATTATGAGTAATTTAAATAAGGGCGTTTGTTTTGTACTAAATAGAAATTTCAATCATTTAATCAATTAATTAAATAGTCTGATAGACAACTATAACTTGGAGTATTTATCCGATGAACTATAATTTACAAAACAGTTGGCTGGTTCATGGGTTTACTTTAAAGCCAGTGCAAAACCCAACATCAGCAAGCACGATGTTTTACATACAACAGCTTGTGGGTTCGAATCTTATTTAGACCGTCACCCCGTACACAGGATTGACTAACAAGGACAAGCGTACAAATTGAATCAAAGTAGGCCAGAAATGTAGAAATGTCAAGAAAGCCTCGAGGTTTTGTACCTAGAAAGAAGAGGAAGAAGTGGTTGTTGCTGTTACAACTCTGTTTTTTCCGACATCCTGATCGAATTGATTGCTTTATATCAGCATCACATAATCACGATTCTTGTAATTAGGGAATGGTTAGTCCACTACTTAGAAATTTACAAACGTATTATACAAACGCGCTCACACAATTGTGTAGTCCGCACTGTACCGGTAGCACCACCACCAACAGCTCCGGATAATCCTTCAATGACCTCCAGCGACCGAATCCAACGCCAAAGCCTTCCCAGATGTAGCTTTTGTTTTCAGCAAACGGCCGCGTCGAGCCACATATCCTGTGCGCGTCTGACACATCCGTCCCTTTTCGAGGTCGTTTTACGAAAATTCGAGTTTTTCTCCACAGCCTACGATGTGAATGTGAAGTCGCGTGCTGCTTTTTTTGTTCGTTTTTCGTTGGACAATACGGGAGGCGGCTCACTTTTTGTGTGTGCTCCGTTCATCGGTCCATCCGCCGGAAATGGAGAATATCAAAAGCGACACCCACGGCAAAAGAACCGACGTCGGAAAAGCTTCGCACGTGGGCCATCCTGCAGGCAAATGAGGTTGAACTAGTTAATCATGCCGTTGGAATGAAGTATCAAGCGACAGTTGTGCCCGCTGAGTTGTGGAATAATTAAAGAATTGTTTTGTGCTGGGAAATTAGGTGCATTTCAATGATAGTTTATTTTCCTTTATAAAAGGTTAACAAATATACTATACAGTTTATTCGCTATCGTTATGTTGCTTTGCGTTACTCGATCTATATCGCATGCTATGAAGCATCAGCGTCATTTCACATCAAAATATCGGACAAACAGTATCGGTGCGATCGGACAAACAGACGGAAAAGTGATAAAATTTGCAATTTCATGCATTTATGGTGTGAAAATTGAAGCCATCATCAAAAATTTAAAATGAAAATCTATTTTACGCGCCTGCACGTGCGGGCGTGTGTGAATGGCGCATATGTAGTTCACGTCTCAAAGCCTTCGAAACAGCAGTGTTTGGAAAAATAAATATTTTAACATGTTTATTCCTGGTTTTTCATGTTCTGTTCTGGCCTTCGCTCGGTGAAAGCTTTTTTTGCGGAGTTTTAATTTTTCGTTATTCTTTTGCTATTAATTTCAACGAGTCGAACGTTCCCGTGCCACATCCGCCCGCAGATGGTCACGGAAACGGACGATAAGCGAGCTGTTGTTCTGTTTGACACTCAAATATATATTTTGCGTGCTGATAAAATTCCACATATTGTCGAGGGGCGTTATCTGCACGTCCGAAGAAAAAGAGCTGGCGTGTTGCTTATGCAAAATTGTATTTATTTGCGCTGCATTGACTTGTGGTTTTTGCCGGTATTCTTTTGCTGGTCATTTCACGGGGTTTCCGTTTCGTGCATGATCGATGGCAGCAAAGGTTTTTCCTTTCGCCAGCTGGAGCTACCCGCAACATTCGGGTGACAAACGATCTATTTGCATTCGAGTGCGCTGGGACAATCGTTTAATGGGTTAATGTGCGATGATTAATGGAAGGATGGAAGGCACAACAGCGTACATGGTGCTGTTGTTAAATTTGGGAAAGTTTACGTTTGTCGAAAGGTGGTTGTCGTGGGTGGTTTACTTTGAGTGGTTTTCGCATCAAACTATTTATCAACAATACACAGCAAACATTGGCGTCACTGAACTGAAAATAGCTGAGCTTCAATTGACTCCGAACAAAATGTTTCTATTCACCGTTTAGACCTTTACGCACACGCGTGGAAAACACACCCGTGGTTCGTTTGCGATCACCGCTGTCAACATCGTTGCTATCATTTATCATTAGTTTTCGGGAAAAAAGTGATACACTATTCCGGGAATTTGAGATATACTACTACGGTTTACAAATGGGAACGTACATAAAGGTCTTCATTGATTGTTGTTCATTTTTACGTAGTGTCGCTGTTAATGTGTTGCGGCTCATTTTAAGAAGTGTTTGGAAATATTTTATAACATGTTTTATTCTACTATTATCTATTACCTGGTTCGTATGCTTCAGTGCTATCAGTGCTCTGTTTACACACCAAAGAATTGTGGGTAAAAGTTTCAACTAAGTAATAGTAAGTCTTAGTACCATTACATCGCCATCAATCTTTACACGACGGTACCCAAATCCTGTATGGACCGTCTTCCTCTAACAAGGCGTCCAGCTACTATCCAGATTGGTGGAAACAGCTGACATAAATATGACAAGTAAGCCGAGAAACAGGCATGACTGTGTGGGTCGTAAGGCCAGAAAAGGAATAAAAATTCTGGTTAATGAAAGGATCACTCACGTTTAACAGACATCATTTATAATCATCATTCATCATTCGAGACATCATTCGATTTATAATTATTGAAATCATCGACTAAAGTGTACAATAGCTTACCTCGCCCGACGATGGGGTAATTGCGCGTTTACTAGAAGGTTTTATTGACACAAAAGTAATTTATTTTCAAGTTTTTAAAGTATATTTGCATTGTGTGGGCTGACACTAGCTAGTGTCCAATATTTGATGTCCTTTGTTTTAGTCTGAAGTAAGCTTCAAGCGGACCTTATGCTCCTTTGAATTTAAACAAATAAATAACAACTTACAAACAGCAAATAAAATGTAATAGACTTACTATTAAAATTCTATGAATTTCATTTGCAAAATGTTAGTTTTTAGTTGTTTGGAACGAATTCATGTAGTTTTGGGAACTGTTCGAGAATTAATGTAAAACTCTGTATCCGCGCTAGATGATGTGTGCGCTAGCCATATGGTTTTAAATATAACTTAATATCGATATTAATGTGATGTACTGAGATGTGATTAATGTGATGCTGTAAAAATAAAATAAAAAACATATGAAATATTTAATTGTTTCTCAAATTGTAGCCATCGAACCACACAGCATTCTCACCGACTGCCAAAAATTGTCTCATTATCCTCAAAGGAGTAAGATTATTGTTTCCCTATGCGTTAAAATGATCTGCCCTTGTATTGTTTCATAGATAATACCATTCATAATCCTTCATATAGAACCATTTTGACACAGATTGCATTTCTTTATGTTCTCTATTATTTATATAGAGAATTAAACATAATAATTACGATGATGAATTGTGAAGGAAATGGATCAACACATTTCTGAAACTATTCTAAATGCTCGTTATCATTTGTTTCTATTTGTACAACGAGTTAATATAATTAGTTTTATCACACTAATTTGTTGGTAAAATGTTATACTTTAATGAGCTTGTTGTCTTTACAAAATCTTTGTTTATAAATGACCACCTTTTAAGCATAAAAACTATCGGAGAGTGTCTGGTGCTCTGAGATATACTACTACGGTTTACAAATGGGAACGTACATAAAGGTCTTCATTGATTGTTGTTCATTTTTACGTAGTGTCGCTGTTAATGTGTTGCGGCTCATTTTAAGAAGTGTTTGGAAATATTTTATAACATGTTTTATTCTACTATTATCTATTACCTGGTTCGTATGCTTCAGTGCTATCAGTGCTCTGTTTACACACCAAAGAATTGTGGGTAAAAGTTTCATCTCAAATCCCACCATTTGAAGGACTGGCTATCCAAATATGGATATAATTAAGATCATGGAAAACACCAAGAGTATACTGTGGTTGATGATAGTAAGTCTTAGTACCATTACATCGCCATCAATCTTTACACGACGGTACCCAAATCCTGTATGGACCGTCTTCCTCTAACAACAGCTACTATTCAGATTGGTGGAAACAGCTGACATAAATATGACAAGTAAGCCGAGAAACAGGCATGACTGTGTGGGTCGTAAGGCCAAAAAAGGAATAAAAATTCTGGTTAATGAAAGGATCACTCACGTTTAACAGACATCATTTATAATCATCATTCATCATTCGAGACATCATTCGATTTATAATTATTGAAATCATCGACTAAAGTGTACAATAGCTTACCTCGCCCGACGATGGGGTAATTGCGCGTTTACTAGAAGGTTTTATTGACACAAAAGTAATTTATTTTCAAGTTTTTAAAGTATATTTGCATTGTGTGGGCTGACACTAGCTAGTGTCCAATATTTGATGTCCTTTGTTTTAGTCTGAAGTAAGCTTCAAGCGGACCTTATGCTCCTTTGAATTTAAACAAATAAATAACAACTTACAAACAGCAAATAAAATGTAATAGACTTACTATTAAAATTCTATGAATTTCATTTGCAAAATGTTAGTTTTTAGTTGTTTGGAACGAATTCATGTAATTTTGGGAACTGTTCGAGAATTAATGTAAAACTCTGTATCCGCGCTAGATGATGTGTGCGCTAGCCATATGGTTTTAAATATAACTTAATATCGATATTAATGTGATGTACTGAGATGTGATTAATGTGATGCTGTAAAAATAAAATAAAAAACATATGAAATATTTAATTGTTTCTCAAATTGTAGCCATCGAACCACACAGCATTCTCACCGACTGCCAAAAATTGTCTCATTATCCTCAAAGGAGTAAGATTATTGTTTCCCTATGCGTTAAAATGATCTGCCCTTGTATTGTTTCATAGATAATACCATTCATAATCCTTCATGTAGAACCATTTTGACACAGATTGCATTTCTTTATGTTCTCTATTATTTATATAGAGAATTAAACATAATAATTACGATGATGAATTGTGAAGGAAATGGATCAACACATTTCTGAAACTATTCTAAATGCTCGTTATCATTTGTTTCTATTTGTACAACGAGTTAATATAATTAGTTTTATCACACTAATTTGTTGGTAAAATGTTATACTTTAATGAGCTTGTTGTCTTTACAAAATCTTTGTTTATAAATGACCACCTTTTAAGCATAAAAACTATCGGAGAGTGTCTGGTGCTCTGCCATCACCAATGTCAATGCCCTGGCATCGTGTCCTCGAGCGGTTCTGGCATCACGGGGGTGTCCACGGAGCGATCACATCCGAGAGATATCGATTTTCCTCTCTTCTTTCCGCTCCAAAAACTTCGCCGAAAACCATATGACTACGATGTTGGCCTACACCCCGTTTCAAAAATCGGTATCCGCCCGGGTGTGCCGCTTGGAGGAATCCTTCAACTACCCTCCGGAGGCAGTCACTCGCATCAAAATCGTCCTTCGCCCTTCGCTGGCTCATTGGGAAACCGTGTGGAAAAAAACCGGTCGGTCGGGCGGGCGGACGGGCGGAGTGCCGTAGCGGAACCGGAACGTGCCGATGCCGGGCCACGGCCTGGCTGCAACAGGATAATACTACCGAAGCTGGCAGTTGGCAGTGGCAGTGGTGACTGGCTGTGCTGTTGTCATTTCGAGTGACGACGCAATCCGTCGCTGACAACGAGGTCCTTGCCTTCGCCCGGCGAGGAAACTGATTGCATTATTCATTAAGCCAACTGATGCGGAACGGACCTGCGCAAACCGACAACACACACAAGTGTGTTAGGAAGCGTAACACTAAAAAATCTGTCGTAACGCAAGGTTAGTACACAACGTCTCAGCGAAGCTGTGTGCAGTACCATTCTTGTCAGAGTAGGAAGACGTTGGCGTGATCTTCTAAATGAGAAGCTACGTCAAAAGATAGCCGAAATACGTCAAAAACGCTTGCAACACTTTGACATTTAGTGCAAATCGACAGCTGAAGGGGAACACTCAAGTGAAAGTTCCCTGAACACCTAAGCCAGCTTTAGCGAACACGTCTATATTAGTGCGCGCGCAAGCACACCAATGAATGCAATACACTAAAACATGTACGGTGGAAACCGTCTAGGAATTCCACCTTCGGATCTTCCAATTCTCGCAGAGACTGTGCGGAACGTTCGGAAGCTTTGTCAGCTGTTCTTGACAGCTCGGAACACACGGCCACAATAGGGCTTGCGTCAAAGAACAAGAGGGGATGGTCTGGCACTGCGGCTGCCACACACCGGAACCGGTGGAGTTGGTCTGCCCTGCCGGGTTCGCTTGGCTTGGCGCGCTGTAGCGGTGGCGTCTGTTTTTTTGGCAGAATGTTTGGGCGATGGGTCGATATTTTCAGCAGCCAAGTTCCAGGGGAAGCTGTTGCGAGTTGTTGTTGAGTGAAGATTTCTCAGTAGGAGACTCGACACTAGTGTGTGTGTGTGTAAAGCACAGGATGCACACGTGCTTACCGCAACAAACCACAACATACTGACACCCAAAGCATTCTTTTCAAGGCACTGTAACTACTACGCTACCAGGGGCCGGCCGGCAGAGGGAATTTAGTTGGTTGAATTATTTTTCCGTCTATAAATCTTTAGCTGCCGTTCTATTGCTTCTTTGCCCTGCAGCATTGCCCGTTCCGAAAGTCTCTTCGGTCCATCGGACGAAACCGCTGTGGTCGGCAGCACCCAACGCTTCGAGACAGGAAACCGGAAAGGAAATCGAGAAACATAAAACCCATTGTGTAGATAAGTTGTTGGATCCAGTGTTGTTTCCGGGGCAGTGGCCGAAGATTTGTACCCCGACGCACTGACGATGCGTAGTTTTTCATGGTGTAGTTGTAGTAGAGTGGTCGTCGCTCTATCCGAGAGCATTTGTGGCTAATTCTGCATACTGATGCAAACAGAATGCGTGTTCTGGTTTCTCGTTTTTAAATGTCACCAAGTAACACTCACCGACAGTGCGTTTAACTGCTTCATTAGTCGGTAGAAATAAAGCTGCAATGAATAAATAAACGCACAATCTTATCTTCATCACGTGCATCGTACGTTATCCACACAGACATTAGTGCGATAGTTGTTATTCTTAACGATGCGATATGTCTCTCATCAGCGATGGTTTCTTATTGCGAATGTCTTGTGAAGCATTACGCAATAACAACGCAAAAAAACACACACAATTAAACGGTGTACCGGCAACAGCATATACAAAATGACCGTTTTTCTCACTGCCAGAGAACTGTGCACCGAACTCGTCATGATTATTTCGATGGCGTTGCTAATGCCCGGTCGTTGTCTATCAGGAACATTGCTTCTGTTTGTGCACGCTTCATATCCAACCTCCCCTAATGTGATAACACGTTTCTTCGCTGTGTAGAAAACGCCTCACCGACAGTTTTCACTCTGATGTGGCTCGTTTCGACTTGCTTAAAAAGAGACAAAAATGCGTTCTCGCGTTAATACATAGACACTGCATAAAGTCTGGCATATTATAAACGCCTGGAAACTCCTTGTATACGTATTAGCAACAACGAAGCTTCGGATTGATCAAATACTTCACAAAGATTAACCACGGTTTCTGGCCATTGCATAATTTCGTTCATTTCGGACGAAGTTGCGCTACAAAATGTGGTCTTCGGGACGATTATGTGTGATCATTATGCGCTAAAATCCAACTGAAGTCGTATGAACGTATCTCTGAAATGTAACAAAATGAACACAATATTGTTTAAATGTTTGTTTTACAAACATGTTTGGTTTTGTAAGTTTCTTGCCGAACTTAAACACTACGACATACTAGCGGGCACCGGACTAAGATAGTGTTTTACACGTTTTCTTGAGCATATTCGTCTTGTCAGCCAACAAAGCACAGGATGCACACGTGCTTACCGCAACAAACCACAACATACTGACACCCAAAGCATTCTTTTCAAGGCACTGTAACTACTACGCTACCAGGGGCCGGCCGGCAGAGGGAATTTAGTTGGTTGAATTATTTTTCCGTCTATAAATCTTTAGCTGCCGTTCTATTGCTTCTTTGCCCTGCAGCATTGCCCGTTCCGAAAGTCTCTTCGGTCCATCGGACGAAACCGCTGTGGTCGGCAGCACCCAACGCTTCGAGACAGGAAACCGGAAAGGAAATCGAGAAACATAAAACCCATTGTGTAGATAAGTTGTTGGATCCAGTGTTGTTTCCGGGGCAGTGGCCGAAGATTTGTACCCCGACGCACTGACGATGCGTAGTTTTTCATGGTGTAGTTGTAGTAGAGTGGTCGTCGCTCTATCCGAGAGCATTTGTGGCTAATTCTGCATACTGATGCAAACAGAATGCGTGTTCTGGTTTCTCGTTTTTAAATGTCACCAAGTAACACTCACCGACAGTGCGTTTAACTGCTTCATTAGTCGGTAGAAATAAAGCTGCAATGAATAAATAAACGCACAATCTTATCTTCATCACGTGCATCGTACGTTATCCACACAGACATTAGTGCGATAGTTGTTATTCTTAACGATGCGATATGTCTCTCATCAGCGATGGTTTCTTATTGCGAATGTTTTGTGAAACATTACGCAATAACAACGCAAAAAACACACAATTAAACGGTGTACCGGCAACAGCATATACAAAATGACCGTTTTTCTCACTGCCAGAGAACATTGCACCGAACTCGTCATGATTATTTCGATGGCGTTGCTAATGCCCGGTCGTTGTCTATCAGGAACATTGCTTCTGTTTGTGCACGCTTCATATCCAACCTCCCCTAATGTGATAACACGTTTCTTCGCTGTGTAGAAAACGCCTCACCGACAGTTTTCACTCTGATGTGGCTCGTTTCGACTTGCTTAAAAAGAGACAAAAATGCGTTCTCGCGTTAATACATAGACACTGCATAAAGTCTGGCATATTATAAACGCCTGGAAACTCCTTGTATACGTATTAGCAACAACGAAGCTTCGGATTGATCAAATACTTCACAAAGATTAACCACGGTTTCTGGCCATTGCATAATTTCGTGTTCCATTTTTTCACTTATTCATTTTGCGCCATTTTCTAATTATATCTTGTATGATAGTAAAGATGCTTTACGAAACGCGAAACTTCAATCAAACGAATCAAAATATTGCTTAATAAAATATCTTCTACTTTCACGAGCATGTCATTGTTTAGTCCCATTCAATACAACTATCAATATGCATAATTTTACCTCAACTTAATGTTATCAAGCTGTTAGTTAAATCACACCACTCCCCGCAAGCGTTCCCCCACGCGCCTGCGAGAAGCGATAGGAATTTGTTTTCCAAATTGATACTTTAAATCCGCTCAGCGAATCGCCCCAAATTGAAACACGTTTACGGTTTTATCCCGCACCGCTATTCGGCGTGCGCGCTCATCGCGGCTGGCACCTACAGGAGAGACTTACGCTATAATCAACATACGTACGAGTCCGCAAGACAGCAGAAATTAGAACGGAACCGGAGCGGCAGCGGGAACCTCCGGAACGTACCGCGGTTGTAACATATCGCAAGCGCTGGAACTCGGTGTGGAACTCGGTTTGATTTGGCGCTGGATACGTTATCCCTACGGCCCGGGGACACCCTCGGTAACGCTAGAAAACACATTTGCCGTGAGGCGGAACGAAAAGGCATGCGCGATAGAGTCAAGGGCCCCGGGACCGCTTGGCTACGGACATAGGGCCCACGCCAGAAAACGAGCCGATCCCGGCGCTGGGAAGGTTCCCGCTTCCTGCCGGTAGCAAATGCCTATTTTATTTCGAATCGGTTGGCTGAGAATGATTCATATTAAAGATTGCGAGGGGCCTCACCGGGACGGCTTGTGGGGGGACGTTGCGGGAGAAATTGCGTTCGTGTGGCGGACGGTGGCTTTAAGATGTGAGCCGCCGTGAATACGCCGGGCTTAAAAACTTAAGCAATTTTGACCAACGGATTCGTCGTTAGCTGATAATAATTTCATTTCGGACGAAGTTGCGCTACAAAATGTGGTCTTCGGGACGATTATGTGTGATCATTATGCGCTAAAATCCAACTGAAGTCTTATGAACGTATCTCTGAAATGTACCAAAATGAACACAATATTGTTTAAATGTTTGTTTTACAAACATGTTTGGTTTTGTAAGTTTCTTGCCGAACTTAAACACTATCATTGCAGAGTGATGAATAATAATATTCTTTCAAATAACTAATATAGAAATAAACTTTTTTTGGCTTGAGTGTCTGTTTATATTTGTTAACAACTGTTTTTTTGTGTTACTGTTTATAAAGCAGTAACGCATTAAACGTATATTATTTTACTAAACATTTTCTACTCTGCACAGCACTTTTCTACAGCTTTTTATGAACCCCAAAAGTATCTCTGCAAGTGTGCTAGAGCGAATTTGCGAACAAAACCGGGTTTCACTTTACAGACACCAAGTTCCTGCTAAACAACACCCAAGCCAACCATCCTGCACAAACCAACAACAAAAAAACGCAAATTTTACCGGCATCATAATGCTCATTACCTTAATGGAAAGGGCGAGAACGTTGTGGTTGTGCTGTTACGAAATGTCCTCATCACCATGGCTCATGTGGTGCAAAAAAAAAACGCGCCGCTTTTTCCATTTGCCGAAAAATGTGAAAGCTTTCACTTAGTATGATGAATATTCAACAGCAAACCGCGCCGAATTCCTCTCAGCTAGGTGCCGGTGTATGGGTGCGCGTTACAGACGGCAGCGGGGATGAGGTTTGCGCATTGAGATTTTGTTTAAAAAAAATAATCACCTTAAAAGTTCGTGCGATAGTAAGTTTCGCATGTGGCAAACGTAAAATCGCATCCTAGTCAAAATAACATCCTCAGCTTACTTCTCTTGCTACGCACTATTGCAATGGTTTGAGAGGTTGTCTTTAGCGTAACCTAACTGTAACCAAAAACTCTCCACACCACTCCACACTTTAATTGTGTGCAATTATTTACATCCTTCTAATACTCTCGGAGCGGAGAGCTGACCGTGCTCCATGTTCGTTATAATTTATGTGCCTGGTTCGATAATTTACCGCTGCTCACTTACTATGCCTGTGTCCGTTACAACTCAGCGTGGTAACGGATTAATCGACAGCTATTACAATCAATTACGACAACAAACGTGCCCAGGGTCCGGCTGTCCAGAAAGGAGCACACCACGGCCCAGGTAATAGATCTTTCCCGGCGTACCATGAGAAAGCCGTGGGATTCAATTAAAAACGGATTGAAATGAAATACGAATCGTGTGAAAATTGCACTCCTGAGAATTGGCTGATATATGCCGTGGACGATGCTGCTCGGAACGGCTCTTCTTGGACTGTTCGAACCAGCGCAATAGTGCCGGGACAATATTCATAACAATACGTTTTCAACGCGAATTAGTCGAACATGAGTTTGACATTCTGAATGAAAAGCATATGTTGTAGGAGCAACGACATCTCTTCTATTAAAAGATGCGACATCGTTAAAATTACGCCTACTAATTAAGGACTTTGTTTAAACAAGAAAAAGAGCATTTCATGTTGCCTACTTGTACAAATACGACAGTGAAGTGATAAAATACTCTCTTTTTGCGTGATCTACTTGCTTGCTAGAAGGCATGCGAGCATCTCATTGCAGAGTGATGAATAATAATATTCTTTCAAATAACTAATATAGAAATAAACTTTTTTTGGCTTGAGTGTCTGTTTATATTTGTTAACAACTGTTTTTTTTGTGTTACTGTTTATAAAGCAGTAACGCATTAAACGTATATTATTTTACTAAACATTTTCTACTCTGCACAGCACTTGTCTACAGCTTTTTTTTTACCCTAAAAGTATCTCTGCAAGTGTGCTAGAGCGAATTAGCGAACAAAACCGGGTTTCACTTTACAGACACCAAGTTCCTGCTAAACAACACCCAAGCCAACCATCCTGCACAAACCAACAACAAAAAAAACGCGCCGCTTTTTCCATTTGCCGAAAAATGTGAAAGCTTTCACTTAGTATGATGAATATTCAACAGCAAACCGCGCCGAATTCCTCTCAGCTAGGTGCCGGTGTATGGGTGCGCGTTACAGACGGCAGCGGGGATGAGGTTTGCGCATTGAGATTTTGTTTTAAAAAAAATAATCACCTTAAAAGTTCGTGCGATAGTAAGTTTCGCATGTGGCAAACGTAAAATCGCATCCTAGTCAAAATAACATTCTCAGCTTACTTCTCTTGCTACGCACTATTGCAATGGTTTGAGAGGTTGTCTTTAGCGTAACCTAGCTGTAACCAAAAACTCTCCACACCACTCCACACTTTAATTGTGTGCAATTATTTACATCCTTCTAATACTCTCGGAGCGGAGAGCTGACCGTGCAGCGTGTACCACCATGTTCGTTATAATTTATGTGCCTGGTTCGATAATTTACCGCTGCTCACTTACTATGCCTGTGTCCGTTACAACTCAGCGTGGTAACGGATTAATCGACAGCTATTACAATCAATTACGACAACAAACGTGCCCAGGGTCCGGCTGTCCAGAAAGGAGCACACCACGGCCCAGGTAATAGATCTTTCCCGGCGTACCATGAGAAAGCCGTGGGATTCAATTAAAAACGGATTGAAATGAAATACGAATCGTGTGAAAATTGCACTCCTGAGAATTGGCTGATATATGCCGTGGACGATGCTACTCGGAACGGTTCTACTTGGACTGTTCGAACCAGCGCAATAGTGCCGGGACAATATTCATAACAATACGTTTTCAACGCGAATTAGTCGAACATGATAAAAGAAACAGTATATCGCCAAACTTGTGCCGATGATATTGACGCCGGTTTTGCTCGTTATCGGCGTCGCCTCAACAACAACAAAAAAAAACCTTCATTAACTGCCGCAGCACGGAAGACTTTCACCTTCGCTCCGGCTGCTGACGCGCACGCTTCCGAGCGCCCGATTGCCGTGCCCCGGCCTCGGCCAACTTCCAGCGAAGCTTCGCTTGGTCCAACTTTCGGGAACAATGGTATCGGATCGTGCTACAAAAATCCGCATCCCACCGGCAACCGCGCCGTGCTACAATAGCGGCTTCGGTTTTTATCATAACCTTTCTTCGCCCGGTTCTGCCGGTGCTTCTTTGTTATTTGTTAAAATTTTCCAGCCAACGGACAAAATGGGATATTTTTTGATTAAAATTAGTCATGCGTATAAAATATCAACACAAAATTCTATGGCGCATATCAGCCGCTTGTCCAGGTCGTCCTCCTCGCTTGAACAATTGTGTAGGTTTTTTGTGTTTTTTTTTCTTTGCTTTGTTGTTTTTTTTTTGTATGTATAGATATAAAAAGTATACATGTACATGGATTTTGCTCCACGTCGGACGCCAACGCCGTAGGAGTGGGGAATGATAAAGCCCGTTCTAGCAACGGAACGGTCATACGGATTTGCGTCTGTATTCAGAATCGGAAAAGGACGACGCTTCCTAGTCGCAGCGAAGGCCGAACGTAGGCAAGATTGGATGGTCCGGTACAGTCCGGTCGGAATGATAGCCGGCGACATTCGTTTGATTCCATGGTCAACGGAAAGATGCTGATATTTTTATCCGGTTTGGGAAAGCAGTTGGGTAGCAACAATAAAATGGGTGGGAATCCGCCAGGACGGAAAGTTAATTTATATAAAGCAAAATAATATGAAACTTTTCGTCACTTTTGAATCAACTTTCTATGTTGGTCTGAATTTGCGAAGAAAAATGGTTAAGATAAGTAAATTGAGAACTTTTCATATTAACCCATAAGATTGACTTAAACATGTTTGACATCCAAAACCTATATAGCTAATGCATCACCTCTTACATTGTCGTTTGAACAATATCATCCATTACTTAAACGGATGAACAAGTTGCACTAATTTCGAGCTTACGCAGTAGATTAGTTAGCATTTAAATTTGTTACATTTTTTATATTTCCATTATATATGTATTCGCATGCCCATATATTGTACACAATGTTACATATACAATACAATGTATACAATGTTACATATGTTGTACTATGCCTGTTTTCATGTTCCTTTCCAATCTATGAATTATTCGTATTAAATTGTGTTATTCGATTAAGATAATTTTCAGTTTTTTTTGTTTGAAATTGTTAGGAAATAGATTATTCAAGTTGCTATAAACTACTGTGATCAGTCTGCGTATTTAGACAATCGAAATATACTAGTAGATACAAAAACAAATACTCTGCCATATGGTTGTTTCAATATAACTTAACATCCATTTTAATACAAGATTAACGAATGTCCTAATCTTTCTCTTTTCTTGTGGAATTTGGAAACAATTTAATTCAGTAAATTTCTGTTCCATAAGTAACAAAAACACTCGAAAAATAAACTTATAGCATACTTCTAGTAAATACTAAGCGTTTTCAAACATTTCAATTACCTAACCATATTTTAGTTTCAATGTTCACCTTATCGTTGCTATTTTACACTGCGTTTTTGTTTGTTTTTTTTTTTTTGTAAAAATAAACTCCTTTTTATCACTTCTGTGCGAAACTCGCTTTGCGACGAGGAAGCAATCAAATCCCCGTCGGTAAAAATGTGTTCATGTCGGCTATCAGAAAAGCTATCTCTACCGAGTAACCTGGCAACTAGCTTGTTGCAGTAGGCGTGTCTGGAAGGTTTTATATGAATCACAGAATGCCGTCGGCTTTCAGCTGGCCAGGTGGCGCATAGCACAAGCTCACAACAAATCATCAGTGAGTTGCAAGGTCTTTTTTATTAAAATCAAGTTTGTTTTGCTGGACTCATAAGATCTAATGGGAACTTATCAAGACACGACGCACGACTTACGTAATGATGTTCATAAAACTGCATTGTTTCAGCAATGCCTCGCCGGCATTGCAATACATTCGACGTGGTCGCATGCTGGACGAAAAAAAATCGAAACCCCCCATAAATTGTCGTCTGATACCGGTTTGGCCAGATGAATCCGGATCGAAATCATCTGTAACTGCTGGGGTATGAAAATTTATGTCTAAATCTCTCTGGTGCGGAAGATTGGACCCACGTGGAGTCGCTGATCCGTTCGACACGATCATTCACGAGCGCAACGCCTTGCGCTCCTGCGTCTGCCTTTGCGTCCTTGCAGCATGCACGCAGACAAGTGTCGTACCCGAATCCATGCCGAATTCAAACCCGGGCCCCGGGCGCTCGATACCCGATGCCATCTAGACCGTAAAGGGAATAGATTTGGTACAGTCTACTAATCAGCGACCCTGGCTACACTACCGGAAGGTTGCTGCCGTCTCGCTCGCTCCGTAGGCTCCGTAGGACATTGATCGATGGTGCCAGGCACGCGGGCTGCCTCGTTTCTGGGGCAGTTTCGAATGCTGGACCGTTTCGCGTTTTTTTTTTCTTCTTTGGTTTTGGTTTCATTGGCTGCTCCCAGGCGAGCGAGCGAGCGTCCAACGGAGATAATGGTCATTTTATATGATTTCATTCTAGCTTAGAACAATCATTACGACGATGACGGTCGCCCGGTGCGCGCGCAGTCAAATTTTCCAGTCTGACTCCCATTTTTCCGACTGACGCGCATCGGGTTACGCCTCAACGAACCGGAAGAAAATCATCGTCCGCAGACAGTACACACCAACACAGCCACAGCCGCGTAGAGCGGGGGGCCGTGCATCTCAGCTGCGATGGAACGCGAAAGAAAGGAAAGGAGTGATGCCGCAAGTGGCAGGAGAACGAGACGGAGCGCGCTGGTGAGAGCGAGAGGGTCGAATCGGGACGAGGCTCGCTCGCAGGATTATGTTTCTTCCGAGCAGCCCAGATGCTGCCGGTGGGACCCCAAAGCGTGGGCGGTGGACGCAGGACGCTTTTTTCGGCAAGGCTTCCTATTATTGCACGGTTGAAGAAACCATGTGAATCTACTGGAGTTGAAAGTTTCGCCAGCTCGTGTGGTGCGCAGCGGCACTGGCGGCGTGCGGAGGCGGCGTCCTCCCCCTCACGGGGTGCCATGTACGCACGTCCGGGCTGTGACCATGGTTTTGGAAAATTGCCAACGAGGGAGTACCGGAAAAACTGCGCGAAAACCCGGGTGTCTGATATTTGCAAACCCGCCGAGCACAGTCGAGCCTCGTCGGTTGGATGGGTTCACGTGGAGTTGTGCGGTTTTTTGTTTGCCCTCCTTGTTGCACCGTTTGACGACGGCGGGCGATGGCTGAATGATATCCGAGGCCGCAAACCAACAAAAAAAATCAGTTGATCTCCTCCGAACAAGCCTTCCGCTTCACATTTTCGGACCTTTTGCACTGCCAGCGGACGCTGAAAAACGCCGCTGACTAGTTCTGGGTAGGGCGGAGAGGCGCGAGAGTTGGCGTGTACGGAGTAAATTGATTTCCATACGCTAGAACGCACTATCGACCCGACCGGGCGCACCGTTTCAATCCCGGCGGGGAAGGATTTGTAATGTGATGGAAATAATTTGAAATAATTAGTCGTTCCATTTTAGGTCACGGTCAGGGCAATGTTCCTGAACCATCGTAAGCATGTGGAAAGTTTTGTACACTTTCACTCTCCGATACATAACAAACGTGAGATATATTTTGAAACATTTGAAAATATCGTACATAAATTCATTCAGATTTGCACTCATTGCTAAAGATTGTATGTCCATGCAATCTCCTCCTCTTATGCTGTCTGCCTGCAGAAATCAGGCAGGTCCCATAAAACTAAGAGACTATGATTATGCGTGACTTCTTTTCGTTTATAATTGCTTATGGCACACTTCACTTCATTCCTAGTATCAATAGATTAATGTTTCTTTCTGTGAGACGAATCTTGCATATCAATCACAACTCTCTAATGGACAAGCCTCCGGCAATGCATTGATTACTGAGAATTGCCGTTGAATTCGTTCTTCAATCGAGACAATAAAAGCATCAATGTCAATCAGAACCACTTGAACTTCCCTGTCACAAATTATCTGCTTTTGATGGAATTCTCGGCACGCATTTTCCTTATCGTTTCGAGGATACCGTTGCAAAAAGTTTCCCCAGAACCTAAAGCAAACCCGTCCAAGAAAACCGGCTCCGGGGTGTGCTGGCGCAAGGGGTTGGTGTGATAAATAAAATGCAAAAAGATTCGAGAAAAAACACCAAAACTCCAACCTTCTCCACCACCACCAAACAAATGGGAAAACTGTTGTTTGTGTTTGTGGCCGGGTGGTTAAGCGGCAGCCTCCCAGTGGAGATCACGTCTGGCGATGTTCGGAGGGCGGGACACAGCCGTCTTCACTTTCGAAACGATTCAAACACGAACGCACGCCGGCGGTGGTGGCATTCGCTGCGCTGGTTCTGCGGTTTTCAGTTCCGGCGAGCGAGCGGCGTTGTCTAGATTTCCCGAGCTAGGCAGCACCCGGGTGCAGCGTGCAGCACACCCCACTGCGAGGCGCCCGGGTTTGGGTTGGCAAGGTGGGGACAGGGGTGGAAAACATTTTCCAGCACGCCCATCCGTGCGCGAACGGACTCATTCGCGGCAAGAGCGAGACACCGTGACGATGCAGGACTCCTGTGTTTGCAGCCACCGGCGGCTCGGTGGGTGGGTGGGTCGTTTGGGGAAGGAGCTCTTTATGTATTGGTGAGCTTCAAGATATCCTCGCCACAGCGAATGTCAGTCGCTGGCGGGGCACAGCATCATGTGGTACCGTACCAACACAGTGAGCTGGCCACTTCGTTATGTGCTCGCTGATGTGTGCTGTTTTGAACTGGAACCGCCCATCCGGAAAATAATTTTAAATCACATACACAGCCACAGCGCTCGTTTGCCGTTAGATAGCACCGTCCCGCTCGATGGGCCTTACTTTCACCGTGGAATGCCCAAGCGCGCACCCCGAAAACGACTGTTCCCAAGGTACGGATCTTTTGGGAAGGACGGACACACTCCCTTGTTTGTTTGTCTTTCTCTGGCCGATGCGGCTGCTGGGGCACTTTTGCACGTTGGTGCAGTAGCGGAAAATCGGACCACTTCTTCTAAAACTAGTTAGTCAGGGAGCTAGGAGCCACCTCAGCGTGGGCCTCAGAGGATGTGCATATGTATGCTGCGTTGGCCTCCGAAACCCCGTCGGAGTTTCGAATTTATCGCCTTTGATTTGGAAGCGAAACTGACAGCAGCGAAGATTGACCGTGCAAAACATGTTTTGCTTGTAAAATAGCTATTTTCACATTATGTATTTAAAGTAAATTGAAACTTAAAGCATCAATTTTGTTACTCAATAGCTCGAAAAGAGCATAAACAAGTTTTGGCCCTATATAAATCTTATAAGCGTTCGTTAACAAGTCCAACGGGTCAATTATGTTACTGCCTTGTAATTTTTGCATCTCGCGATTAGTGAAGCAATATATAACTTATTTGTAAAATATGACCATCCGGTTATGGTGCTATAAATATATCTAGAAAGCAGTGACCACGTAGGCATTACCACGTAGCTCCATTAAAGAATCTGCGGAGAAGGAGAAGAAGATTATTATAATATTTTCTAAACAAATTATTCATGAATAGATTATGAGTAAAGCGTCACAGCTTATTTTGCTTGAATGATAAATTAAATTATGCGTTTTCTTTCGCATCTTCTCTATTTGTATATAATGGAAATCATTTTCAAATGTTACGCTAAAATTCAGCCTTTTTCAACGATGTTCTGCTCTTAGTTCTGGTAATCAGGAAAGGGAAAACCACGTTAAAAACATGATATCAAAATGTGCGTATCTCTTTTCTTCTTTTTTGAACATAAACGATTTGCATCTTCCTACTGATTAGTTTCTAAACCATATATCATACGAACCATATAGTTTTTCATTCTACGATACTTTATAGTGTCATTAAGGTATTTATTTAATCTAATGTCACGGTGAATGTACAATCGCTATAATATACTACATCATTTAAGTCATTAACCCATTACGCGCACATTCGCTGTGCTTCGGTTCGTGAAATACGGAGATACAATCGAGTAAAAATTATTGGCGTTTGGAGATGAAACATTTTTTTTTTCATTCTAATAAATCCTGTTCAAAGTTATCAGATTCGAGTAGTTTTATGCATTATGTTGTATTTGTGTTCATGCTCAGTTTGCTCAGTTTGCTTGCTCAGTTTAATATTTGTTGTTCATTATTGTTAGTTAATCATCGGATGATTGGATGAAACAGAGATGATCTAAAATAAACCCAGAAAATAGCTAAATGCTTAAGATTTATGTTTTTAATTAAGAAATATGCGCGAGGCCCAAGAAGCAAAATAATTTAGCATTTCAAAAAAGTTTGAAATCAATCAGTTGTGGTATGGAATTCCAATTTATGTTGATGCTTGTAAAGGATTTATTCCGCTTGTAAACATAATCTTAGTTCATTCTTTGCTAAGGTTATGTTAAGTATTTTAACAAATTTATTGTTAAGAGCTATTAAGAGTATTTTTATTGAAAGCATTGCAAAATATATTCAATTCAAAAGTTCTTCTATACAAAACATGTTTTACAAATGGAACAGAAATTGCTTCCTTATTCGTGCCTGAAACTGCTTATGGTTGCGCACTTGGACACTGAACAACGCAC
>KZ070837.1:194636-211753 GCA_002091845.1 Anopheles cracens | reverse complement strand
TGCGTTCTCCAACAATGTGTTCGCTGAACAGGGATGTTTGTAAACCGGCGCCTACTATGATCTTAACAATAGTCGGCATGATCGCATACATTTCTTAACCTTTACTCAAGTTACAACCAAGATCATCCGATTTCAATTAGGAACCCATTTCGATTCCTCTTTCAATCACTCTTTCATTAACTTGTACATCACGTCAATTACACACTTCGCCGTTCGTGTTCCGAGGGCAATCCGAAAGCAAATTAAATCATTTGTTTTTATTGTGCTAACTTATCGCATTACACACCGCTGGGCTGAGGGCACTACACACTGGCTGAGCCAGAGACTCAAACCGCCCGGGGAATGGGCGGTGAATCCGACGGCATCACCTTCCTCTAGGAGCCCTCTCGCTGCCACTGGATAACTTTCCCGATGAGAAGGGACCCATCCGGCGATGAGCCAGTGAAGGCGTTCGTTGCTACACCTCCGAGTTAGAGCGCTGCAACCCGAGAACCTTTTTGGCGGATTGCGTTTTTGCGTACCGTACCGTGTGCGATTGCTTTTCTTTGTCTTTTTCCTTTGTCGGGCGAATCCGAACCAGGGGAGGAAGGTATTCTTTCATCCGCCCGGGCACGCACGCGGTTGGTTTTGCGGTGTGAACGGTACGGTAGGATGCGCTATTAGGGGTACCGGTTGTTTTCGGCGGTAAATTGAAAACAACACTTTCCACAGGTGATTTTCACCCAGGGTTGTACCCCACGGATAGGATGTGGGATAGGTTGTGGTTCCCGGTGCCATAAATCGAGGGGTTAAAACGATTCACGTCATGCCTAGTCCGCCCACGTGGGGTAACCTGGGACGATTTGCAAGGCATCTTTCAGGCAACTTTCGTAATGAGCCCTCTACGTCCTGTGAACTTACGCGGTGAGCTGATGTTCTCAGATGACACGCACTTGTTTCGTGTTACCGGTGAACCCGTGAGAATGGCAATCGGTGGTGCGCAGTTTGCGGGTGTCATGAATTCATTTAAATTAGATTACCGATGGATCTGTTTATTGCCATGAATTTGATTTCTTTCTCCGTTCAGTCCGCACACAGTGCCGGTAACGTAACAGACACAGCTTAGCAGCACTTCAGATTCTCGTTACGATCCTGACGAATGTCCGTAGGCCTATCGAACGAACGGGCTCGTTCGGACAGCTGCCAGCGTTCAAAGCAAAGCCGGTATCCATGGAGACTGCAGGCAAGCCATGTCGCGCGAGGGACATTTCTTTTCCACCGAAACCAGGGGACGCAAACCAGAAATACAGGCTAAATCTAATAAATGTGTGCATTGATCTAATCTTGATTGTGCCGCCAATTGACAGGGAGGGCGGCAAATGAGCGATGTTCGGAGAGCGCGAAGCGATAACAACAATCGCGAAGGGAGGGTTCCTGCCGTGCAGGGGACGACCGGCCCAGGCTGGTATCAATTTGCGCTAATACGATTTATCAGCGGAATGGGCTTGGGATGCTGAAAAAACGCCGCCAATGGCCGTTGGCGATGGTCTTTTCGGAAGTGTGAACAACCGTAGCGGCGGCAACTGCCGAACAATCGGGTAGTCTGATCCTGGATGGCCGATAAGCAAATGGTTTCCTTCCCTGGAAACACACTTGGAACCCTACAGGTTTTCTTGAGATAAAACGATTATTCTATGCAAATACAATGTTATTTTCAACTAATCTTTTCCATATTTACATTCATGTTCATGATTTTTCTCACGTGTCGACGTGCCTCAGGCTGAACACTTCAAACGTATGCCTAGGAGCTCTAGGCAGCTCCGCGGGTTGCTTGGTTACCGGACAAATCAACATACCGCAGATTAAACAGCGCTCCCTTCGCCTAGCGGTCCGCGTCATGTTACTGACAGATAATCGCGAATCGCTACACAAGTTTCTTTTGTAAAAACTCGCACATCACTCTCACACAACAACCAAAAAAGATGAATGAAGATGGTGCTACGGGGCCGAGTCAAGTTTGTGGATAATGCACAAAACCACGTGCCATCCCCGCGAGGGGTCACGTGTCGACGATCAACACCTTCGCCAGGAATCAGAAACCCACACTGCGGTGTGCTGTGCCGCACTGACAAGGACACGCAGATCCTAGCCCGGTCCGTTCCCGTCCAGGCTCGGGTGTCGGGTTTTTACTCCCGGCAAACAAACCCGAAGTCACGTTGTGGCTGTGTGGCGAAGCTAGACCTCACGCAGAAGTTGTGCCGACAGCAGAATGTGCTTGCGGCACATCACGGGGGTTGTAATGTTTTCGACTTCATTTAATTAGTTTCATCGACCGCTCGGTCCGGCGTCCCTATTGTCGTTTCTTTTATGTTCCGGCACCACCGGTTGGCGAAGTGAAACGTGCGATCGGACGTCGTTACAAAATTGGCCGGATCTATTGCGTCTAGCGGCCGTTGGCGGTAGATTTGATTCCTTCAAAACGTTTGTTTCAAGTAACGTTAAATCAGGAGAACAGCTTGTACCCAAAATTAGCTTCAGAACCTGTAATCCTGTTAGTTGTTCGAGTAAACGAGGTGGTATTTATAACTTTTTTTAAAGAAGAACATCCACTCCATAAAGGTGAAGTACAGCCGGTACCACCGGTACAACGTGTTCGGAAAGCATTCCTACCGGGCTGAGAGTGACCGTCGCATTCTTTGGATTCTTTCACCAGCTCCGTACCGATAACATTCGATTCACCATGCGTGACATGACCGAACAGCTCGACACAGAATCATCGATATTTAGGGAACAAATACTTCACACAGCACAGTGTCGGAAAGAAACTAGCAAAACTATCCAGCGCCATTAATTCTATAGGATCCCGCCTTTCATGTTACCTGAGAGGACAATATTACTGACAATATTTAGAGAACACTCTTTTTAGAATAAAAATGTATTTTTTAAATTTTTCTTTTCTTTATTCTGGAAGACCAAAGGCACTTCGAGATCAATCGATTACTATAATTGATTTAACAAACATAAAAGAGTACAAAAGCAACTCTACAGAATTTTCTTTTACACATCGCAATGAGATTAGTGTAAAAAGGTGGAATGTGAAGAAGTATAATTGAGAAACTACTACAACGACGAGCACTATGAGCTGGACGGAATAGTTCAGTAGAATGATACCGGGCGCCTGTACCTGACCCAGCCCGTACAATCCTTTCAGTTCGTCCACATGGGCACACCTTTGCGGAAACGAGGCAAACTCTTGTGCACTACTGGAGAAAATAAATTATTTTCAAACTCACTGATTTAGCCACTCTTTCACATTCTCATTTACTCACTCTTTTCAACTCACCGTGTGGAATTGAATGAACCTATGCACTTGTGAGATGTAATTCACTCACCCACTCTTAGCAGGCACAGGACTATAGCAAAACTCATGCAAAAAATATTCACACTTCATGCTGAGCTAATTTTGCTAAGAAAATGTCATTCAAACATACACAAACCATTAGATCAAATATTTGTACTAAAACTAAACTTAAGCCGAGCCCTGTGCGAAGGATTAATATATCCTCTTGTCCGATTAGTATTGATTATCTCAAAAGTAATTTCCCCAATGAGCGAAGCGGTAACAAAATTATGTAGCTTCATTGTCTAATAACACATGCTCTATCAAACTTTCTACATTTCACCGTTCTTATAAATGTACTAACAAAAGTGTATATAAGTGAATGAAACAGTCACATTGCACCAACCATCTTCGATTCGATCGTCAACGAAGGTGCGGCTTTAACAGCCAGCGCTTGCAGCTGAAACAGTGAGCTTTAAAACAAGAACCATTCATGGTTAGGGGCTAATGGGCACCGAGCACCGAGATTATGCGCTATTCTTGCCAAAATTACATTATTAAACAATCTTATCCTCGCTCCAACTAGCGTTAAACACAACCCACCACCACACGGTTTCTGAATGTTCCCCAAAAACGACGCCAGTTTTTTCTGGGATATGTTCGAGCTTTGCCCTTAGTTTGCAGCCAATATTTATCAAAGGTATTTCGTTCTTGAACTTTATGTTACCATATCGACCATAAAAGTAGGTAATTTTGAGCTTAAAATTTCATTTGTCAGGTAAGATTCGCTATGCACCATGCTTTCGGCCACCACCAAAATGCTAAAACGATGATTTAATGAGAAAATAAAAATCTTAAAAGGATTGAATAAATAGAATCATTGAATCATAATGTATTACTATCTTCCAGAAAATTGGAGCTATTCTTTTTCTTCGGTACCGGTTTCTTTAATTTCACATTATATCTGACGAAATTTTTATGACGTTGTGAATTTAACTGTTACATTTAATAAAATATCGATGTAATCGCTACAAAATTTAGTAGTACGGTAAACACTATTACCATCTTTTCAAAACATACTTCATTTATTGCATCTCAGAGCAATACTTGGGTTCATTCTGCCGAAATAAAAACAAATGAAAATATTCAATTTTGCATAGATTCTTGTCCGTCATAAATGTTACTGACATTATCTATCATGTGCCCTGATGTCACGGAATAATGTTTAATTTGAAAACAAGTATAACAGTAGTGAAAGTAGTGAATAGCTTACAGTTATCATTGCTTAACAACACAAATCCTATAACCAACGTTCTCCAAACAGTATCAAGGCGAGACAACTCAATACTGCCGTTAGAAGAAGCATTACCACAAGCTACCGTATGCTGGAGCCTTAAACCGCATTCCATTCGCGATCGATGGCTTTATTATTCTGTTCCACTTACGAAAACACGACTGGTCTGCTGCAGTGGCGAACGATGCAGTTGCCACCTGGAGTTTTGGTTGCAACCGTCACGTCTCCCGCAGGGCCAAGGCCTTGATAATTTGACGTCGTCAGTGTTTAATACGCCCGAAAATGAGACCCAGAATTGCAGACCCAGATTGCAGAAAAAACACAAAGCAGCGCAAAAGACAGACGGTTGAAGATACAGTTAAGCAAAAACCTCTCCCAAGAACGGTAGATGCAAACAAACCCTCCACGCATGTCAACGTATCATATTTGCACCAAAAATCAAACAAGCAAAGTGCAGAAGAAAAAAATCTTTGTCTTAGCTACCCTACGTCCAGTTGTGGATCGGCAAGATGTCAGTTTGGTTCAGAGGAGCAAAAAAAAGGTTTATACTTTATTAATGAAACTCCAATGACTTATGAACAACGGAGGAGATGTGAAACACATCAGTTGATTATTACACGTACATGTTTCATTAACGGCCAGCTTTCAACCTATCTTGGCTGGACTGCAATGGTGACAATTTCTCCACCAAAATGCACCATGGCCAGGGTTCGCTTTGCGCATTATTCAATGGGGCAGATTCCCCGGGGGGACGGTATTTAAATTCCCAGTTTATCTCTTTGCTCTGCCCTTCAATCGTATTCATGTTCGACGTGTGACAGGTTCGAGAGACGTACGCCACAAGAGAACGACCATTGCGGGCGACCATGGACAGAAACCATCGTGCAGGGTATCAAATAACCCCGTACCTGTAATGGCTTGCCTTCAACTAGGGGTCCTTCGACGAAAGCAAATTTCGATGTCAGTTAAGGGTGCTGTCGGTGTCAGTACCACCCAATGAGATAATCGAGATACGCATTCCTACAGCTTCCACATTGGAGACTTTTGCAACAACACGCATGGTAATAGGTTTGATTTGTTTATTTAGTTAAGTGGTTGAAAAATTTCAAATTGTTCTTTTTTCTCAATTAGTCACTCATAATATTTCACAGCGGCCTATCATTTAAACTTCTAGAATTTATTCTAATCTGTGGTATGTTAAAACTTGCTCTATACGATCTTCTCAAGTTATAGTACAATTGTGTGCTCCGCAATTGCATTAATTAAAAATTCTCTGAATGTAAAATCGCAACTACTACTTAATCAACACTTGAATATTTTTTTCTTATCTTTAGGTAAATTTTGAATCAACTATTAGAATACCTTATTTGGGAGTTAGGCGTGTATACATTTTTCCATGAAATTTTAAATAGTTTCAAGCGTAATTTCATTTGTTTTACTATTAAAAATGCCATGTTAGAAATACACGTAAAACAGCCTAATTTCTAGCCGTTTTCAATCATAGCCAGAAAATTCAACATGCAAACATTGCAAGTATTGTTTTTAAGCAAACAGCGTCGCGCTAAAACTTCAACGCCATGTGTGCGTCAAAATGCTAGTTGGGTAGCTTGTTGGAGCAGACTCCATACGGAGCAGAGGAAATTCGAGAGAGTACCAATTAGTTTTTCTCTCCCAATTGCTCTTCGCACATACGATGTAAATACCCACAGAACAGATGATACCCGCCAATTCTCTAAATTTGTATTTTCTGTAAGCTAATACCCATCATTGAACATAATCTCGAAGGACATTTAGTAAGCAATAAACGAAACGATGTGGAATTTTACATACTTGTTTTTGATTTCACTGTGTAGCACCAGATGGCCTTTTGCTACAAATCATTTTTCCATACGAATGGTACAATCTACCACAACAGCACCACAAAATTGGGGGGACGTGTGCTTACATCTTCGCTATAGCACCATGTTGTTCAATCGGTACCCACTTTGGAGTTGTTCATTGCCACGTGCAAATCAATGCAGAGGTCAGGTTCTGCACGAAGCTTGAGTTGACGTTTGAAAAATGCATGTAAATGCGCTACCGAGCGAGAACGGGTACACACGAGCGAGAACAGGTTTCATGAAAAAACAAAACACCAAAACGGTCATTTCGAACTTTGCAGATTAGGTACCAACCTTAACGATGTAGACAGTTGACAGCTCTTTTCAAAACAAAATTCATCCGAGGGCAGGTGTACTGTGGGAAACGAGAATCAAAATCGAATAAAATTGGGATCTTCTTACCAAAAGCAAAAAATCATCTTGTTCCACTTTTCTGGGTATTTCTTGCATTTTAAAAAGCATATGAGATAAATGAAATATATTTTCATTGGGATCTTCTTACCAAAAGCAAAAAATCGTCTTGTTCCACTTTTCTGGGTATTTCTTGCATTTTTAAAAAGCATATGAGATAACTGAAATATATTTTCAGTACTTATTTATACTTTAAAAAGCCATATAAAGCAGAAATCAGTTAAATTGTTTTAAAATTTGCCCTATTGTTGGCGATGGGTCCGGTGTGCGCAAAATTCATCCAATGTTCATTCTCTCTTTGAATGAGTGCCATGTTCTAAAATGTATCCATACTTCGTTTTTTTGACCGAAAACAGTTTGAAAATGTATCCACACTTCGTGCTTTCGAACATGTTGGGCAATCTTCGGATCTTCCACTGTGGAGGCCATGTGCCCGATAATCGAAAATTTTCCAAACTCGCTAAAAGCATGTGGTGTGTCCGTTGCATGCACAATAATTAATTACAATTTGAACAATAATTGGTCGCTCTTTGGTTGCTGTCGCGGTCACTCACCTGGGCGCAGTGGAGGCCGGCTGGCCGTGCTCTAAACTGCTCGCATGATTTGACACATTTGACGACTGTGAAGAACAATAAAGCGGGCTTTACACGATGCGAGAGGACCTACCGAGACGTCAAACGACGGAGTTTCTCGCCTGCTTCTCACTACGTACTTGTAAACGCGTTTCTCGTTTCCGAGCGAGAACAGAAGCGCTGAATTCGAAAATTCTACTATTTAAAAATAATTAAAATATAGTTTGACATTATTCAGGATGAAAACAAGGATTTTTGTTTGAAAAAATTATATTTTTCAAACTTCAAACAATTTTTATCAAAATACAATTCGGTTTGACAGCGTTCTCGCCTCGAGGTTTGCTGCAATGCAGGGTCGAAACGAGAACGGCCAAGTGAGAACTTTGACAGCTGACCCACCTGGGTATACAGACGTGTAGAGCCGCTTTAACCTTGGCCACGTCGGTAGTGTTTTCATGTCGGTGCGAAACTTTACAGAAAATCTTCTGTTTTCCTGTTGTTGAACGTAGTGCAATTATCATAAAATGGTTAGTAAACCTTTGCAAGGGTGGTATTAATAGATAGCCAAAGATTCTACAGTGGAAAACCTTTGCAATCGGTGTTGTTTCGGATGACTGGAAACGTAGTGTCACAAGTGCTTACGTGCGATAGATGTACAAGTGATCGAACAGTTTATCTTATTCTGTAAATTCGCCGTGCTGCTAATTATGTGCCCTTTCTTACGATTCGCCAAAATAGTTCTACCAAACTCAGGGGTAGTAGCTTTACCTTGGAGGCTCCAAAGCTTGACCTAAAAACTCGACGCCGATCCTCAGAACTATTGCCGGGAGCGGCTGCGAGAATGAAATTGTTGACGATTGTGATAAGTGATGTGGAAAAGTCTTGAATTCCGTCGGCCACGGTGCCCAGAGAAAGATTATATGATTTATGCAAGCAAAATCAGTCCCAACAGTTAGTGAAACGTATTCATAGAAATCAACAATAAAACTAAATTCGGAATGGATTTTCAGCATTACAAACTAGTTAGTTGTGACGCATTACGTTCCAACATAGCATAATGCTATACCACATCACATAGTCCAACGAATCATTACTTTTGTATGAAACTGAAGTGGAACGCATAGAAAGTAGCTGTTTTGATCATTTACACCTCACAAAGATGTTAGATTGCATCAGAAGTCCGTGCTGCATTTGATATTGTCTCCAATCCGTTGAAATATTACGCATACAATTACCGTCGGCTTTTTTATTCGAATATGTTGTGTGGTTTTGTTTTTTCTTCCATAACAGTTATGTGATATTGTTTACACGTTTCATCTATATCATCATCCTGTCTGTAAACTTCAATCTATTTCTCAATGACTCACCAAAGTCCAATTGCGCATTTAATCTGATATTTTATTTGAAAACAATTCAAGCAGCAAGGCGTGAAAAAAAATTGTATTGATTTCTCATTGTAATTATATGTAACAGTGTTGTTTAAATATCTAAGTTAACTAAAAACATTACCTCGTCGCATTATTTGCTTATTTTTGTTTTTTTTCTGTTTCTTTATCGAGTACAGCCTCTAAGGTTGGATATCAAAAGAAGGCTTACGTCGCGATCGGACCGAGTAAAATCGGTCGATCTGCATCCGACGGAGCCCTGGATGCTATGTGCACTGTACAATGGCCACGTGCATGTGATGAACTACGAGAATCAACAGCTGGTAAAAGATTTCGAGGTCTGTGATCTACCGGTGCGCTGTGCCCGTTTTGTGGCGCGAAAAAACTGGATCCTCACGGGATCCGACGACATGCAGGTGCGCGTTTTCAACTACAACACCCTCGAGAAGGTCCATTCGTTCGAAGCGCATACCGATTATGTGCGTTGCATCGCTGTCCATCCCACACAGCCGCTGATTCTAACGTGCAGTGGTAAGTCTAGAGGGGAGAGGGAAGGAATACACACAGTGGATTGTCACCTTCACTTCGTGGACATGTGTCGGTGTGCCTCGTTACAGATGATATGTTGGTGAAGCTGTGGAACTGGGAAAAGATGTGGTCGGTGCAGCGCGTCTTCGAGGGACACACGCACTACGTCATGCAGGTGGTGTTCAATCCGAAGGACAACAACACATTCGCGAGCGCGTCCCTCGATCGCACGGTCAAAGTGTGGCAGCTGGGTTCGAACGTACCCAACTTTACGCTCGAGGGCCACGAGAAAGGAGTGAACTGTGTGGATTATTATCACGGCGGTGACAAGCCATACCTCATTTCCGGTGCCGACGACCGCTTGGTTAAAATTTGGGACTACCAGAACAAAACATGCGTCCAGACGCTCGAGGGTCACGCACAGAACGTATCGGCGGTGTACTTCCACCCGGAGCTACCCATCTTGCTGACGGGCTCGGAAGACGGCACCATCAGAATCTGGCATTCGGGAACTTATCGGTTGGAAACGTCGCTAAACTACGGCTTCGAGCGCGTCTGGACCATTGCCTGCATGCGGGGCACGAACAACGTGGCGTTGGGGTAGGTTTTTGGTCGCCGTGGTCATCGGCAGCAGTACTAACTGTTGTGTGTGCTTTCTGCACAACTAAATTCACATATTTTAATCTTTCTGCATCTACCCTGTACGACATTTTTACCCCTACGCTTAGCTACGACGAAGGATCCATCATTATAAAGGTGGGTCGGGAGGAACCGGCCATGTCAATGGATGTGAATGGTGGAAAAATTGTGTGGGCGAGACACTCGGAGATGCAGCAGGTTAATCTGAAGGCGCTTCCTGAAGGTAAGTGTTTGATAGCCACATGACTTAGGTAGGGGATGTCGGGGAAAGATGCCGTCTTCTTAGGAGAATATTTTGCATAAGTTATACATAAGAAGATTATTATGCTTTGTTTTGTTGGTATTTCACATTATTGTATTTGAGCGTGTTTGATCATGGTTATATACAAAAGTAAACATATATTTAACACCGTTACCTAACTCTGTAAACTCTATTATTTAACCCTTTTTAGACATAACCAGTAACTTCGAACGCGGTTTAGTTCCTTAATGTGCATTCCTGTTAGTTCAAGCTAAAAAGTTTACAGTATTGTTTTCGATAATTATTTCTGCTATGAACGTAGAATCGATTATGGATCGATAGAATGCTGGAATTGCGATGATGATAATATAACACATGGCGTATTCTTTTCGTACATTATTTGACCAGCTGATTGTTGTTTATAGCTCAAAACGTTTTCGTTAATAAGCTACTCATACGAAAAATCTGAAAAAAATCATCATGAATCCAAATGTTATTCTCCTATCTCCTATACAGGGGTATTTCGAATTAAAAATGCATAACGCACCAAAACTGGTGAAATAACAGCAAGCGAACCAGTTTATTATGTGTCGTTCAGAGATCAAACTCATACAATTTGATAAAATTTCGTTGTAAGCATCTAATCTGTAATGTAATTGGAAGAAAGAGTGCAACACATTAAACTTAGCACTAAAAAGAATGAATTTTACAGATTAAATAGTGATCATATTCTTTCGTTTTCTCTTATGAGGAAAAAAATGCTGAGATCCGCTAAACTATTTCACGTGGAATCACTTTACAAGCTTTGACATGATCTTGTTTGTCTGGTTGGCCTAGCCCCCTTTTGTGCCCACAAACTGGCGTGTATTTGGCGCATGTATTGTTTCGTTGTTTGTTTTGTTTTGTTTTTGTCCCTGACGGAAACAAATTCCACTGGAACGATTGCAGCAGGCAAGGATGCATTACAGATGGATCCGGAAGTAACAATTGAAAATGACGGAAAATATCTCACCTTTAGCATGCCTCATCCCTTCGTTCATGCAAAATCTCCATTAGAATGATTAAACCTTCACCCTTCATCTGCATGCATTTCGCTCGTTCGCGTAAGACTAAAGGGAAGGTATACTGAACTGTTGTTCCGGAGGTCAAAATAATAAACATTCCATTCGCTTCCGAGTTCACCTTATGCATTTACCACTGTGTGTTCCTGTCCCTGCACGTAGGAAGAAGTTTTTGCAAGTTCATTTTAAACAACGATTTCAGATTCATGGACGTCTTACAACTCATTAGGATGATTAATGTGAGCTGGTATGACTTTTATTCCCATAACGTCTGTGCTGGCAGTGTTGATTTTTGATACCAATAACTTTATAGCATTGGATTCCGATATATGTCTTATGTTTGTACTTCCTCCAACAAGTTCATACTCATCCATCAGTGTACATTTTGAACATTTTTCTCTTACCCAAAACTGTGTATGTTATGTAAAACATGAGTAATAATATTGGCGTTATCATATATAATGCCAATTACGCAGAGTAGAGAAAGAGTGAAATGTGAGGCAACATGTTTGCAAACTTGTAGGTGACATTTAGGTGTTGCGGACAAAAATGAATAATTCAAAACATCCTTTATGTTTGCTCTTACCATCAGACGAAGGGGATGGATTAGAACAAACGAAAGGGAGGGGATGTATGTCTTTAATCGATTACCATCGACAATTTATGTTCTTTTCCCCCATTTTTTCACTATAGGCACGGAAATCAAAGACGGAGAACGCTTGCCGGTGGCGGTTAAGGATATGGGCGCTTGCGAAATCTATCCACAGACAATCGCCCATAATCCAAACGGAAGGTATGTTCTCCTACGACTGTGGCTTCGGCTGATTAGTGAAACATCGCCACTATTTTGGCCATATCACCTCTTTCTATCTCTCTCTCCATCTATTCGATCTACAGGTTCGTGGTGGTGTGCGGCGACGGTGAGTACATCATCTACACGTCGATGGCACTGCGTAATAAAGCATTCGGTTCGGCGCAAGAGTTTGTGTGGGCATCGGAGAACAGCGAGTATGCCGTGCGCGAGTCGAGCGGCACCGTCAAACTGTTCCGCAACTTTAAGGAGCGCAAAAGCTTTACCCCCGACTACGGTGCTGAAGGTAGGTGACAAGCAACTCGTGGCAGAAGAGAGATTGCAATACTTACGATCGTAGTCAAGATGCGATAAGCCATGTTCGCTGTTGTGATTGAGAAAACTATGTTTATACGCTTGTCTTTCTATTCTTTCCCGTTTTCTTTATCGCTGCCAATTGTTTTGTGTGTTAAAAAACATGCTACCTACCATAAAACCGCATTGAACTCTCCTATAGAAGGTACATTCGCACATGTTCATTCTAACTACTAAATGGCAAGCGTCTCTGTTGAATGTGTAACGTAGATGCACGCTTCCCGCACTCGCTGCTAAGTGTACTAGTTAGGTGTAATTTATACCCATTTTGCTGTATTTAATCCTTAGGTATCTTTGGCGGTCAGTTGCTTGGAGTAAAAACATCGTCCGGTTTGACGTTCTACGATTGGGAGAATTTGGAACTAATCAGACGAATTGAGGTTCAACCCAGGTAGGTGGGGAGCGACAGTAGAATAATAATTGGTATAAATGTAAACGAAAATGCAATTTGTCTCTCTTGTTACTTTATCGCAGACATGTCTTCTGGAACGAGGCCGGCACGCTGGTGTGCCTGGCCACCGAAGATTCGTACTTCATACTGAAGGTGGACATCGGAATGATTCAAAATGCGTTAGCCACCAAGCAACAACTGAGTGAAGATGGCATCGAGGAGGCTTTCGATGTATGTTCGCAATGTGTTTAATTTTACGGAAGGGTAAATAATGAATTGTTTCGGTGTCATTTCCTGCTAGGTTTTGGGCGAAGTGAACGAATTGGTTCGCACAGGCCTTTGGGTCGGCGATTGTTTCATCTACACTAATTCTGTAAACCGCATCAACTATTACGTCGGCGGCGAAATCGTTACCGTGTCACATCTGGATCGAACCATGTATCTGCTCGGTTATGTGCCGAAAGATAACAGGTACATATTTGGTGGGGGTGTCTAATTTCCTTTCATAAAGTGTACTAATAAATACTCTCTCCTCCAACGGTAGGCTGTATCTCGGTGACAAGGAGTTGAACGTGACCAGCTTCGCGCTGTTGCTGTCCGTTCTGGAATATCAGACAGCGGTAATGCGTCGGGATTTCGAAACGGCGGACCGTGTGCTGCCCACAATTCCGAAAGAGCACCGCACGCGTGTGGCCCATTTTCTGGAGATGCAAGGATTCCGCCAGCAGGCCTTGCAAGTTTCGATAGATCCGGAGCATCGCTTCGAACTCGCTCTCAAGATTGGCGATCTCGATACGGCCTTGCTGCTTGCCCGGGAGTCGGACAGTGCGCAGAAATGGAGCCAGCTCGCCAGCATTGCCACCAGCAAGAACAAGCTGGATCTCGTCAAGGAGTGTCTAACGAATGCGAACGACTACGGTGGTTTACTGCTGCTAGCAACCAGTACGGGTAAGAATTCCATCTAGAGCGTGCGTTCGTCGGGCATTGGATTTGACTGACTAATTTTCATTGCAAATCGAATCGTTCGTATCGAATCGCCTATCGAAGAATTGGTGCTCTCAACGTAATTGTATCCCGAACGCGTGGCACATTTTGTTGACAGTAGAAGAAGAGGGCACAGAAATCTGTTTTGCTATAACTTGTTGTGAACGTTCACTGCTGAAGGTAGGTGACAAGCAACTCGTGGCAGAAGAGAGATTGCAATACTTACGATCGTAGTCAAGATGCGATAAGCCATGTTCGCTGTTGTGATTGAGAAAACTATGTTTATACGCTTGTCTTTCTATTCTTTCCCGTTTTCTTTATCGCTGCCAATTGTTTTGTGTGTTAAAAAACATGCTACCTACCATAAAACCGCATTGAACTCTCCTATAGAAGGTACATTCGCACATGTTCATTCTAACTACTAAATGGCAAGCGTCTCTGTTGAATGTGTAACGTAGATGCACGCTTCCCGCACTCGCTGCTAAGTGTACTAGTTAGGTGTAATTTATACCCATTTTGCTGTATTTAATCCTTAGGTATCTTTGGCGGTCAGTTGCTTGGAGTAAAAACATCGTCCGGTTTGACGTTCTACGATTGGGAGAATTTGGAACTAATCAGACGAATTGAGGTTCAACCCAGGTAGGTGGGGAGCGACAGTAGAATAATAATTGGTATAAATGTAAACGAAAATGCAATTTGTCTCTCTTGTTACTTTATCGCAGACATGTCTTCTGGAACGAGGCCGGCACGCTGGTGTGCCTGGCCACCGAAGATTCGTACTTCATACTGAAGGTGGACATCGGAATGATTCAAAATGCGTTAGCCACCAAGCAACAACTGAGTGAAGATGGCATCGAGGAGGCTTTCGATGTATGTTCGCAATGTGTTTAATTTTACGGAAGGGTAAATAATGAATTGTTTCGGTGTCATTTCCTGCTAGGTTTTGGGCGAAGTGAACGAATTGGTTCGCACAGGCCTTTGGGTCGGCGATTGTTTCATCTACACTAATTCTGTAAACCGCATCAACTATTACGTCGGCGGCGAAATCGTTACCGTGTCACATCTGGATCGAACCATGTATCTGCTCGGTTATGTGCCGAAAGATAACAGGTACATATTTGGTGGGGGTGTCTAATTTCCTTTCATAAAGTGTACTAATAAATACTCTCTCCTCCAACGGTAGGCTGTATCTCGGTGACAAGGAGTTGAACGTGACCAGCTTCGCGCTGTTGCTGTCCGTTCTGGAATATCAGACAGCGGTAATGCGTCGGGATTTCGAAACGGCGGACCGTGTGCTGCCCACAATTCCGAAAGAGCACCGCACGCGTGTGGCCCATTTTCTGGAGATGCAAGGATTCCGCCAGCAGGCCTTGCAAGTTTCGATAGATCCGGAGCATCGCTTCGAACTCGCTCTCAAGATTGGCGATCTCGATACGGCCTTGCTGCTTGCCCGGGAGTCGGACAGTGCGCAGAAATGGAGCCAGCTCGCCAGCATTGCCACCAGCAAGAACAAGCTGGATCTCGTCAAGGAGTGTCTAACGAATGCGAACGACTACGGTGGTTTACTGCTACTAGCAACCAGTACGGGTAAGAATTCCATCTAGAGTGTGCGTTCGTCGGGCATTGGATTTGACTGACTAATTTTCATTGCAAATCGAATCGTTCGTATCGAATCGCCTATCGAAGAATTGGTGCTCTCAACGTAATTGTATCCCGAACGCGTGGCACATTTTGTTGACAGCAGAAGAAGAGGGCACAGAAATCTGTTTTGCTATAACTTGTTGTGAACGTTCACTCACAGCTTAAACAGATCCGGATTGTTCATATTGCATGCTTTGCTGCTGCCCAAACACATTTCTCACTGCAAACGGAACGTGATATGGTGCTAATGGTATACAGCACATAAACTGTAATCAACTCAGAATGGGCTCTCCTTCCACCTTCCACCTATCGTTTACGCGATTTCTGGTCTACTGCGCAAATGAAAGCTTACCGTCGTTTATTTACGTTCTCGTGTCTACTTGTCCACAGGCGATGCGGATATGCTGCGAAATCTAGGCGAGAACGGTGTCACGCAGGGAAAATTCAACATTTCCTTCCTGTCCATGTTTCTGTTGGGGGATCTAGAGAAATGTTTGGAAATTTTAATCCAAACGAACCGGATACCGGAAGCTGCATTCTTTGCTCGGTGCGTTGACATTCGCATGTACCATTTACCTTAACTTCCTGCCGGTTTAACCATTAACTCGATTCCTTTACTTGTTTTCGTACAGGACGTACTTACCAAGCAGAATTTCACACGTGCTCGAAATTTGGCGCACAGAACTAGCCAAGATCAATGAAAAGGCCGGACAAAGCTTGGCCGATCCGCAGCAGTATGAAAATCTGTTCCCAGGCTTCTACGATTCGGTGAAAACGCAGCAGTTTTTGCTTCCGGAACGTAGCGCACTTCTACCCGCGGATGTTGCTACCAAAGTAATTATTTTTTTTTATTTCTTTTGCTTCTGTCTATCCACTAGTTGGAAAGCGTTTTACCGAAATAACTATCTTTATTACTGCAGGTACCACTCAACATTGATCGCACCCCGATAGATGAAATGAAATCGGCAGAAAATGAAGGAAAGTTTGATTACAATCCTAGCGCGACAAACGAAGCGATCGTATCCCTACCAAATGGAGGCATTGGTGAAAATGTACGTAACTCTGGACATCGGTTAAGCATGGCGAAGTCAGATGGATACTAATAAAAGAGAGCGTTCTTCTTCCAGCTTTCATCGGTTTCAAAACATCCAGAGCCAACCATCGTGAACAGCAATTCTAGCAACAGCACCACCAACTTTCCACCGCTGAGCACACCCTTGACGGGTGCAGCAGCAGGAGCTACGGTCGCCAGTGCTGGTGTAGGCGGCGCCGCAGCAGTACAAGTGAAACGAAAAAGTTCTCTCGAGGATTTCGAGTCAGAAATAGACGCTCTGAACCTAGACGATAATATCGACACTTCGGTAAGTAGTACGATGGATGCATATGGTGTGGAAGCGCAACGTAAACAAGCACCTTTTTTGTTATAGGATGTAAATATAGACGACGTAGAGCTGAGCGATGATTGAGCATATGGAAAGGACATCCGCCAATCTCAATACTTGGGCGGTCGAGCCACGGGAGTTTAGCAAAAGTATTGTTTTTTTTACATCCACGCGCATATATTACAACCGACAGAATGGAATGTGCTGAGGATAGTGCACGTCGT
>KZ070837.1:135951-146259 GCA_002091845.1 Anopheles cracens | reverse complement strand
TGAGCAGATACTTGACGGATATATTGGCCCCCGTATTTAACACAAACGTTCAAGAAAATATTGTACACCTAGCCCGTTTCCTTTGAACAATACTTAAAACATCATGTTACAAATTTATTTCCATTTTTTATTAGTCATAGTTTCCGATATGATATGACTAATAAAATAATAATTTTATTAGTCATAGTTCCGATATAACTATATCTTACAGACTAAATAATATCATATAAATTCATCTTTCATTGCTGTTCTTCTTCACTTCTTGAATTACCGATATTTTCCGTGTCTTTAACATCCTTGCCCGTATCCGTAATCATAGCACCTCCATTCAGTTCTTCACAAACGACATGATTGTGGATTTGATGATGTGCAAGCAATCCTTCAGCTGTTCTTCGTTGATCGTTAACGGTGGCGCGAAGCGAATGATGTCGCCGTGCGTGGGTTTAGCGATCAATCCGTTTTCCTTCAACCGCAAACAAACTTCCCACGCGTCGAAGTTAGGGTTGATTACGATGGCATTCAGCAGTCCTTTGCCACGCACGATCGACACGACATCGGTGGGCAGTTCGCGCAACGAGCTACGCAACAGCTGGCCCATTCGTTCCGCATTTTCGGCCAGCTTCTCGTCCACCAACACTTGCAGCGCGGCAATCGCCACCTGGCACCCGAGCGGATTGCCTCCGTAGGTGGAACCGTGCTCACCCGGCTGAATGCAGAGCATCACTGGATCGTTGGCCAGAACGGCCGACACAGGGTAGACGCCACCGGAGAGCGCCTTGCCCAGAATCAGTATGTCCGGCTGCACGTCCTCGTGGTCGATGGCCAGCATTCGACCGGTACGGGCCAACCCGGTTTGTACCTCGTCCGCAATGAACAGCACGTTGTACTTGGTGCACAGTTCCCGCACCTTCCGCAGGTAACCTTCGTCCGGTACAACGACTCCGGCCTCGCCCTGAATCGGCTCCACCATGAACGCGCACACGTGCGGATCCTGCAACGCTTTCTCCAGCGCCGTGGTATCGTTGTACGGCACCAGCTCGAACCCGGGCATGAATGGGCCAAACCCGGCGTAGCTGGTGGGATCGTTGGAGGACGATACGGCGGCCAGCGTGCGACCCCAGAAGTTACCCTCGGCGAACACGATCTTGGCCTTGTTCTCCGGAATCTGCTTCACTTTATAGCCCCACTTACGGGCCAGTTTGCAGGCCGTCTCACCGCCCTCGACGCCAGTGTTCATCGGGAGCACCTTATCGTACCCGAACAGGTTCGTCACAAACTGTTCATACTCGCCGAGCACGTTCGAGTAGAATGCCCTAACGAAAAAAATGGACGAATCATTACTGAAACACTGTCCTCACTGACCGGCTTGCACATCCCAGGCACTACCTACCTAGAGGTTAGAGTCAACACCTGCGCTTGTTCTGTCAGTGCCTTCACAATCTTCGGATGGCAGTGACCCTGGTTGACGGCAGAATAGGCGCTTAGGAAGTCATAGTACCGCTTGCCTTCCACATCCCACACGTACACTCCCTCGCCTCGGGCCAGTGCCACCGGAAGTGGGTGATAGTTGTGTGCACCGAACTTGTCCTCACGATCGAACACCGCTTGCGATTTGGGCAGCGCTTTCAACTGCGTTGCGGCATGTCCGTATCCGTTTTGAGCCATGCTATTGACCTGAGCTAGAATATCGAAACGGAAGCGGAAGAAAAGGTGTTAGATATATCACATACATATGCACATGTGAAAGGTCAGGGTTTTGTTTGTCGAAATATTAATGTGATGCTTTTTCGAACTCAAACGATCCGGTCATGTTAATTGGCATTGTTTAAGACAAACGTTCTCGCAGATTATAAAACTGTTGGTTTTAACACAACACAATGTTGCTAGCAGATACTCTTGCATTTTCAACAACAACAAAAAACAGACAAAGAAAAGCTTCGACGGTCTGTGCGAAGTAGCGTGGAGCGGTCGGGACAGACGGAATCACGATAGGCTATCATCGTGTAAACGGCCGCACTATACATCTTGCCTGGCGGGGTAACCTGCGTAATCTTCTCTTCGTCACAAATTTTCCTTTACAACTTAGATACCCCATGGTCGAACTCGAGCGCCCCCGGTCGCACGTCGCAACCGGTTTGTTCTTTGACCGGTCATGTTTTAATTTTCAGCCTGGCCAGCAGATCGTATTTGCTCGCTTGGCGTAGCATTGTTGATGATGCACTTGTTTCACTAACGAACTGTGGCGCACGTACGAGAACTAAGCAAAGCACGTTGCCTGATGACGACGCACAGAAATGGCAAATGGCGGAACGCTTTGTTGTTTTTTTTCTGTTTGATCACCGCAGCGAGTTCTCTCGCTTTCGAATGTCGTAGATCGGAGCCACTTGAACCGGTTCACTTCCAGACGCGAACTGATCACTCGACGCAGATGCGGCACCTACCAAAAAAACGGCTGGAGATTTCGTTAGCACGTGTTGCTACGTAAGTGGAACGTTCGTGAAACATTTGCTCGGTGTAGATATTTGATAACAAAAAAGAATTCACCGCCAAATCGATGATTGTTCAATTCCACACAACCGGTTCCATGTGCATGCTGAATAAATCGTACACATTTTTTTCCTCTCAACAGTAAAACAACCCGGTGAACATTGGAATATTGATAAGGTATGTGCAAAAATAAATTCGCAGGGGTCCTTCGCTATAAATACAGCGCAGATAATGTTCAGTTTTGCTCGATGAGCCAAGGGAATGTTTACGAAAGGGGAAAATGTTTTCAAGCGTTGAAGGCATTCCAATCCATCGATTATTCGGTTCAAAACGCCACGGAGATGTGGCTGTTCGGGTGAAGGATGCACATGAAGCCTTGCAATCTTGACTATAAAATTGCAATAGAAAAACAAAAGTAAACGTATCTCGATCTTGTTAAATTGTGATTCCGTTCAGTTCGAAGCGTATGCTCTTTTTGTGTGCTTTTAGTTTTCCATGTTTGTAATTTCTTATGTTGTACTTATATTCAAAGTGTTTATCACGATTTGTATCGCGTACAAGAAAAAAACAGCTCGCTGCGCTACCTTTCATTAGATGTGCATCTGTATGGCGAATCGAAACACAGAGCCTAATGTTTAAGAGAAACCGGTTCGAGTGTGTCTAAATTTTGTTTTTTTTTAACCACTAAAACGTTCATACTCATACCAATCCACACCCATAAGCGCTTACCAAATCCATGCTTGCGGCCATCCAGCAGATGCTCGGTTGGCGAAATCGATGTTGAATCGTTATTCATTGCAGCGGTCAATACTTTAAACAAGAATATTAAGATTAACGTTCGAAACAATATAACTATGTTTTCCCAACTTTATAAAACATTATTTTTACTTATTGCATTTATTATTCGATTTTGTTTTAAATTATTTTATTATTTTTAAGAGTATTGCTTATTTTATTTTATTTAGCAATTTATTTGTACCAAAGGTTTTAACGACCTAATGTTTAATATAATATTACCAGTTCGTCTATCTGTTATTTTTTATTTCTTTTAGCATACCATGGGGTTCTCATCCACTCATAAAAAATCTAGCTGATAGGCGACGAGACTCTATACCCCCCTATAGAGCTAAGAAAAGGAAATGCGTGTTAAACTACTAATCAAAACTTCCACCGCACTATCAAGGCAGTACTAAGAGTAGCCCTTGTTTTGTTCAGGTCAATCGCAATCAGATGAGCGAGCGACGCACCCTGCACTACAAAATTCCGCACTTGCGTTTGACGTCAGCTCATGTAGAAAAAAAAACCTGTACAACATGGGATGCATGTTCTAAAACGGGATAGGGTTCGGTAGGGGTCACCGAGTTATTAAAATCTTTAAGACAAAACATTTTTTATACCATTATCACAAGTAGCTACACATAAAAAAACGGCTGGAGATTTCGTTAGCACGTGTTGCTACGTAAGTGGAACGTTCGTGAAACATTTGCTCGGTGTAGATATTTGATAACAAAAAAGAATTCACCGCCAAATCGATGATTGTTCAATTCCACACAACCGGTTCCATGTGCACTTATGAGCGAACGAAACCAAGGACGAATCAATTAGTGGGACGGATTGATTAGATTGTAGCCGAACATCCAGCTACCGATCGGCACTGATCGCTGTATGATCATAGAACAACATATTTGCGTCAGGCGGGGCAACGACAGCAGAGCGGCCACTGTACAATTTGCACATGCGTTCGCACATGCTCCGTTCTATCGTTTTCGGGAGCAACGCTGGCATGTAGGCTTTAAATAAAAATGTTTGATCTTCTATAAATAGACACCAAACAGACGCCGCTAGAAACAGGTAAGACAGCCGACTAGCGACGGATTGCTCTTTCCTAATAAATCGGACTTATCGGCAGTATTCTTACAATGCTGCAATGCAACTGCAATGTGTATTCTGCTTTCATATTTATTACAAAAATCTTTTTGACATTGAGTGTGTCACGATTTGAAAAACATAAGTATCATCTCTATACAGTGATGGAGAATACAATAACACCATCCGATATTTGTCACGGATAGTAAGATTCTAATGAGTTTGTGCAAATAAATAGCTAAAGTAAGGTTACGAGCCCAACAAGAAAACAGAGGGCGTTGAAGCTTAATTTCAATCAAATTCAAAAAGAATTACATTCATAAAGAAATTCATAGGAACAGTGTAAAAATAGTGAAAAAGTAGCATATGTTTGTAGTTAAGCTATTCGTCAAGAGATGGCACCACTCAATCGTAGTAGCAGAGATCGGGTTTTCCTGTGGCTGCTACGGTTTTAGTGAATCTTTTGTTGAATCGTTATTCATTGCAGCGGTCAATACTTTAAACAAGAATATTAAGATTAACGTTCGAAACAATATAACTATGTTTTCCCAACTTTATAAAACATTATTTTTACTTATTGCATTTATTATTCGATTTTGTTTTAAATTATTTTATTATTTTTAAGAGTATTGCTTATTTTATTTTATTTAGCAATTTATTTGTACCAAAGGTTTTAACGACCTAATGTTTAATATAATATTACCAGTTCGTCTATCTGTTATTTTTTATTTCTTTTAGCATACCATGGGGTTCTCATCCACTCATAAAAAATCTAGCTGATAGGCGACGAGACTCTATACCCCCCTATAGAGCTAAGAAAAGGAAATGCGTGTTAAACTACTAATCAAAACTTCCACCGCACTATCAAGGCAGTACTAAGAGTAGCCCTTGTTTTGTTCAGGTCAATCGCAATCAGATGAGCGAGCGACGCACCCTCCAGTACAAAATTCCGCACTTGCGTTTGACGTCAGCTCATGTAGAAAAAAAAACCTGTACAACATGGGATGCATGTTCTAAAACGGGATAGGGTTCGGTAGGGGTCACCGAGTTATTAAAATCTTTAAGACAAAACATTTTTTATACCATTATCACAAGTAGCTACACATAAAAAAATTGTTCAAAATATCATATATTATATTATCCACTAGCTAGCTAGTGCATCTTTCGTTTTTTAGGTTACAGATCTACATATTTCTCTCATTAACGGTGATGTGCCCCCCTCATCTTTGTTCACACTTATTCTCCACTCCATTGCAATATCAAATAGTTTATGTACGTTCAAGCCTAAGTTCATGAAACATTTTTTTTCTTTCGAGACAAAAAAAACAACAAAAAATAACCTTAATATGTTTTCAGATGTGTTTTTGCACTATGCGTTTCACTTTCAAATGTCATTTTTATGTGTCAAAGGTTATAGTTATATTGAAAACAGTACTAGGATTTTACCGGTACGATATTTTTTGCTTTGACAAGACTGTATCGAAAATGTATTTGTTTAGCCTTTCAGCCTCTTGAACCACGAGACATTGATGTGTAGATAAAACGCAAGGAAAATTTTCGGATTTTCGAAGATTGTATAGATTATATAAAGTTGAACGACGGAGAACGAGGATATTAGACCGTAATGGCCACTCATATCTGTCAAATTTCGGAAGTAGATAAATGATTAAATCGGTAGTTTCTTTGAATTGTTTGCTATTACACGTTTCAACGAACAGAACATTCGGCTCAAAGGTACAACTTTTCCTTATATCGAAACAGTATAATAAATGGGATTTCCTCAACCCAAACTTACTGGTATCACTAACAAATGGGATATTTACAAATATGGACTGATTGACAATTTTACAAAATATAACAATCACGGATCATCACATTTTGGAAAAAATATTACAAAATTGAACTAGGATAAAACGAACATAAAAATGTGACACACACGAGAAAAGAGTCAAAATTCAATTCGAACCCCTCTAAAAGTAATATTGCATTGATTCTGCCCTTCAGCTTCTTTGACGCCTTTTCTACTCATTATAGCGTGGTAGTACTATGGAAAAATTCAACTGCCAATTTGAGGTATTTTATGAGCCGCAAGAGCTTGCGAAAGATTTTTTTTGTTAGGATTCACTATATCTTTAGCACGATTTTTAGTTACGCACGTGTACGTGCGATACGTGCAATACGACATGGGAACTACGCATTGTTTACTTTTCGAACTTTTCTATCCACCATGTGGTTGCGTGGTACTTCATGGAAAACTACTGCAAACTATTAAATCGCCAACTGTTTTCGTTGTTCTATCTTTTTCTCATAGCTATATAACCTTAGAGGTCATTATTATGCACCCTTATGCAAGAAGTCTGCTATAATTCAAACGAAGTAGATATATGAGTATAAATAGCTCCACCAGGACGACTTCTGCACTGGAGCGCTTTCTTCCGGTTGAGCGTCACTGGCATCTGCCAGACCGGTGCATGGATTGCTTTTGTCACTGAACTGCATCGTATCTAGTTTGGACTTTGTGTTCGCTGAGCCAATAGTTTTGGTAGAAGCTTTTGTTTCGACATAGGTTGAATTAGCTATTAAAAGAAACGAAAAATAAATTAAGTATTGAAGCATTATCCTTAAACTTTTGTAAAACGACGCAACAAAGATTGAATTTCTACATTAAACTGTAATAGTCAATATTGAAAACAATTCCATATATGTACATGTATCTACAGAATTTTCCATCCATTCTTTAACAGTGCCCCCAGGTACTTTATACTGTAAAGTTCAAATGTGCCCATCCAATCATTAACCCGTTTCACCCATTCTTTAAATGAAATTTTCCGAGCATTCCAATTCCGAATTTGGAACCATATCGAGTTGTATCGAGAATGGGTAAAAAAGGTAAAGATTGAATGTGCATTCTCAAAGATTGAACTTTACAGACTGAATTAACTTTGGGTATTGCTTAAAAATGGCCTAAAATGCTGTATTTACTCACAGAGTTTAAAACGTACACCCATAATAAACGATAACTACAGCAAGCTTGTGGAAATAATATTTTAAAAAACAAAAATTTTAGCTGAACATATCTCTGTAAATTTCTCTATATGCGTCTAAAACACATTACCTGCGTATTCAATTGATATCTATCATGCAGTTGTAATTGCTTTCATTGGTTTGGTGATTCACACCTTCTACTTTATTTTAAACAAAATGTAGCGCCAAAATTTCATCTTCTTCTCCACCACTGTTGCAAACATATATAGCGATGAATGTAAATGGAACATACATACAGCGGGGCCGGCAGCCAGCAAAATTCGTAAGTACCATTCCCCAAATGTGATCATGAAAATGAGCATCGGAGCGGTATAGCAGAAAGAGAAAGAAAGAAATACAAACTTGTGTTTTATACAACTACTCACGACCGAACAGGGGTTGGGAAGTGGCATTCCCAGATGCTCACTATCGGAATGGGTGACGTGTGATACGATAACGTTTAAGTACGGAACAACATCCAACTCACCTTGCTGCAGGCTAGATTCCTCCTCCTGTTTTTGCGCTTCGCTGAAATCTTCGGCACTGTACCCGAGTAGCGTCTCCGGCGGGTACTCGAACCCAGGATCTTTATGTTTGTCCCAGAACTCGATGATGCGAGTTTCGTTCTGTTTTTTGGCTTTCGCGTAGTTCACCGTCGCCTGGTGCAGCTGCTGCAAGAAGTCGGGCATCTGCTTCTTGGCCACCCACGTCGTAATGTACTTCGGAATCGACAGGCCCGGATTATCGAAATATGTCAGCACGAACGACACTCCCGGTTTGTTAAAGGCGGTTGTTGGCTTGATGACCATATAGCTCCAGTACTCATGCACGCGTTGCGTGTGCGGTTTCGCGGGACACTTCGGGTGTTCAACGCTCTTGTTGACGATCATTATGACGCGTCGGTTGCGATCCACGAAGAAGCGCCGATTGTACACGTAATCTCGGTTGGCAAACAGTTTCTGTTCGGATTCAACAAACAACGGGAACACAATTAGGATCGGTGCGGAATAACATTCTCCCGGCGCCTATTCTTACCGGCCAGAGCGCTTCCCAGTAGATGATGTGACTGTTCGATCCTTTGGCCGAATCCTCGTCGATTACCTCCAAATTAACGGCAGTATTATCCCACTTTTTGCGGTACTCGACATCTATTTGCACGTGCAGAAAATCTTCGGCCGTCACGTCGGGATACTCAACATACACTGCAAACAAACATTAACAAACATTTTATTAATAAAGTAGATACTTTTGATACTATCATGTGCTTTGTACTACCATCATACCTTTGTAGGCGAAGAGTCCCGGTTTAATTTCCTGGCGCCAGGTTATCATGCGTTTCTGCTCAATGTACGGTTCCCAGGCGGTGTAGGCATTACGCTCTGCCGATAACATTTCCGTCACATTCTTGGGGCAGCTGCAGTAGCTGACTCCCTCCACTCGACTGTCGATCAACTTTCGTTTCTCGCAACGTCTGCAGTAGATCGTTTCCATTTGCAGCCGCTCCAGGAACTGGAAGTCGTCCATGTGCTCTTGTACCGCATCGAGTTCGATTCTTTCCCGTTCCCAATCGAAGGCGAGCAATGTGGCGGACGACAGCATGAACCCTTTAGCATGGCGATGCACCTACGAAATAGAAAGCGTCGTAGAAAGCCATACGTCAGCGAGAAGATTTAGGATGCATTTGAGGTGTTTCTATATCCGAATGGATGTTTTCTCTACGTCTGAATTGATGATTAGGTTTGTTGTTTTACAGTGGGCTAAAAATAAACCCCGTTTTATTTCGTGCCAGCCCACAGCACACAAAGCCAGCGAGAAGTAATACTCTGTTATCTTGTTGATTTGGGTGTCCTCTTTATAGATTCGGTTCGGTCCTGTTACATAAACCGAATCCGCACTCCCACCTAAGCGAGAGAGAGAGGAGCCTCGGCAACTCACCTGGCCCCGGAAACGTTTCAGCAGCTCGCGAAACGCCCGTTCCTCCCAGATTTTGGCGTAATGGGCGAATATCTGCTGGCTTCTTCGCAACTGCTGGGCGAACACAAATTCGCACTGCGTCGCCCAAAGTCGCAGTATGCTGGCGGATTGGTCTTTCACATTCTTTCGCAGGTACTTATTAAATTTCCGTAGTGCCAGTGTACTATTCGGCAGAAGCTTCATTGCCATCGAACACACTGTGGACGGGCTGCGGCAGGGGATACGTCTTTTTTTACGGAACGGTCACGGCTGGCGCTTCGACACGATTCGTGTGTACTGTTATAATGGTCTACCTAATTCGATAGCAGACACGGCTCATGATTATGCAGCGGGGAAAATTGAGGTTGAATTGAATCAATTGAAAACAAAAATCACCACACACATATATACACACACACGCTGTTTCGGTGCGGGGTTCGCAATTTATCACACCGGGCGCACAAGATTACACCTCACTATCGATAGGGAGCGTGATGAAGCAAATAAAAAAAAAGGTGTTGTTTATAAAAAAACGGGGACGGTAAATGGGTTGTATTCGGGATTCGAGACTTATCCCGAGGATCCTTTTCAAGTGATTATGCAGCGGGGAAAATTGAGGTTGAATTGAATCAATTGAAAACAAAAATCACCACACACATATATACACACACACACGCTGTTTCGGTGCGGGGTTCGCAATTTATCACACCGGGCGCACAAGATTACACCTCACTATCAATAGGGAGCGTGATGAAGCAAATAAAAACGTGTTGTTTATAAAAAAACGGGGACGGTAAATGGGTTGTATTCGGGATTCGAGACTTATCCCGAGGATCCTTTTCAAGTGATGCAACTCGGTCAATACCGTTTTTGACAACTGCAAAACATATGGGTTTTAAAGCACGATGAAAGAAAACAATTTATTGTCAATTTTTACAGTTCGTATAACGATTGTCACAATGCATGACCGTTCCAAAA
>KZ070837.1:110390-125619 GCA_002091845.1 Anopheles cracens | reverse complement strand
TATCCGGGATTTTATCATCGATTTTATCCGCGATTTTATCCGCGATTTCAACCGCGATTGCATCCGCGATTTTAACCGGTATTTTATCCGGGATTCTATTTTCAAATTAGTGTTGTGTTGTGATCTCTTATGTTCAGCTTAAGTTAAAACTATCAAAAAAAACATTAACATTCATTCAGAAGTATTTTAAAGACAAAATTAACATTTATATTCAATATATTTGGCGTGCTAAGGGCACCAAACCGAAATCTCCGGAACGAGCTGAATTCAATTATTGTTTAAAAGTTCAAACTTTCCTCTGTGGTTTAGTGGTAGCGACACCGGTCTTCATATGAGACATAACTTCATATCTGCCATCATTTGAACCTCCTACTGGCAAGGAGTGATTATCCGGCTATGGTGGTATAAGTTAGTGTAGTAAACCGTAAGACGACAGGCATACCCGTGCCGTTCGTTACGAAGAACCAAAGATGAATGGGACAGGATATGAGCGCTTGGTGTATACTTGATGGGGAAAAACTAGTGATCCAGTTACCTGATATCATGCTCTTTCATACGTTGGAACGTGGTACATACAATGCCTGCATGTTAAGCCCTGTTGAACTAACTATATACAGACCATTGTGGGAATATGCACTCTAAAGAATAAAGGTTTACGGTTTTCTTTTTTTGTTGATAAATTGTATTATAGCAAACACATGTTCGTCCAATTTTAAGCTTGCGGTGGGACATTCTCATTATCGTCATTGAGAAAACTCAAATCATATTGTACGGAAATCATCAACGAACTTTTATCAACGAACGAGCCGCATATTGGTAGAGTTTAACTAAAATTAACCTTCAGAAACTAAGATTTGATTTTGTTTATGACAAAGACTGAGTTTTTTTTGTGTCTGATTTTTATTTGTGTACACTTCTTGTGATATAAATGAGTTTTGAAAGAATGGTGGTTTTAAAAGGAGTTTTATGCTTGTAAATGGTGTTAAGATTATCAGAACATTATTAAATTCTTTTTTCGACCCTCAGTTTACTGGCAATATTGATTAAAAGTTGAAAAAATGAAAAAAAAAAGTTGAAAAAATTAAAAAATACGATTTAATGAGGATATAAAAAATAAAAAAGGATTGGTTATATCATAAAGCATTATAATCTTACAGCCATTTTGACGCCATGTATCAGTTACCAACATCCTTTTAAATGAAAAAATACGTTTTAATGAGGATATAAAAAATAAAAAAGGATTGGTTATATCATAAAGCATTATAATCTTACAGGAAATGCCAGCTTTTATCGGTGCTGGCGTCCTCAATACCAACAAACCTATTGTACGCATTAAAAAAGGACGGAATTGAGACGGCATTGCAGAACCTTTTTGATATTTAGAAAATCGTCGATATACAGCATTTTTCATCCATTCTTGAACAGTTCCCACAGTTAGATGGAATTGTCCCACTCAATGATGAAATCCTTCCATTCTTGAAGTGGTTATAATGCGTAGTTCAAAGTTGAACAAATCGATACAATTGCGTCATTGGAAGTATTCAACCGCACATGTTTAACATAGTAGAGAAGCCCTGTATGGGAAATGTCATTTCATGAATGGGTGGAAGGATTTCATCATTGAGTGGGACGTCCGATTTAATCTAACTGTGGGAACTGTTCAAGAATTAATAAAAAAAAAACGCTGTATATGCAACTAAACTTGTTCTGTAAGTAGAAATCATGTGTATCCACAAAAAAAATGATTTAGGCATTCTTAATTCCTTTTTAGAGTAATATTTATTTGTTTTGTTTTGGCTGGGTACACTTACCTCACTCGATCAACTAAATACGGTGCTTTCCTCTGGGGCATTGGGTTACTCTAGCTGGACCTTTTCAGTTTGTACCAGTTTTGCGATGATGTCAGCGATGAAAAGTCATTTCAACATTTAATCCACAATTAGAGGAGTCAGTGAAATAATTATAAAGAAGATTAAAAACACATATCTATTCTATTCTTAGTCGGCCTTGTTCGTGATAAATGACTGAATCGGCAGTTCGTGATTGGTATGAATCAGCAGGTGCCTCACATGATTTATGAATTGCAGGAAATGCAAAGAATCGCTGATTTATGCTTTAAGATTAAAAAATCGATTGTTTTATATTGTTCCCGTTTATCAGGCGCCATCAGCAGCACTGAGTTACGAATGATTAGGAAGTAATATTCTCATTTCCGTTCGGCTGACTAAGCAACCGACGAGCGGAGATTAATGATAAGATTAGTTTCTTCGGCATGGATTTCTGGACACTTGCGGCGGAGTAAAATATAGTGGCTCTACTGCACGGCTAATCATATAAGGCCGTCAGGTGCCAGAGCATCGTCCATTTCAGTCCAATCAGTTCGAAGTGAGCGCGCGTACGGAATCAAATTTCGGTGTACAGCGAAAAAGTACAATCGTCACGTCACGTCATGCATTCGAATACGTTTACTCGCTTTGTTGGCCTGACGGCATTGTTGGCTTGCGGTGCGTTCGGTGTCGCCTCCTCGAACGACGAACCTTGCCGGGGTGTCAGCAATGGATACTTCGTGCGTGATAAGACCGACTGCAGAGGATACTACTATTGCCTGGACGATGTGGCCAATCACGCCATGTGCCCGCAGGATTTCCATTTCAACGAGCTGGCCCAGATGTGCGACTATCCCGACCAAGTGAGCTGTCACATCTGCCAGCAGCAGACCGGGGTGCAGGTGTCGGCCCATCCGCAGAACTGTAATCAGTTTATCTTGTGCAGCGGGGGCTACTCGTCCGTGGGCCAGTGCTCCGAGGGCTATTTGTTCGACGGCCAACAGCGCGTGTGCCATCCGAGCGTCAGGGTCAACTGTAGTGCGACCCGCTGTCCCGAGCAAGATAACCCGAGTCAGATCGTCTATCTGCCGGGCATGGCGAGCTGCGACGAGTACTTCATTTGTCAGTCCGGCCGACCCGTGCAGCACTTCTGTGCACCGGGCCTGTATTGGGACGCCATTCACCAACGGTGCGATTTTTCACAAAACGTTCAATGCACGCTCTGAACGCACGAGCGACCAAGTTCTGTGACTGAGAAGGGTCCGGGAATCGTGGATGTGTAAAATGAGATTATTTATTACTAGTGTGCCATAACAATCAGCGTTCTGCAGATTTCGAATTGTTTTGAAATAAGTTAAATAAAAAGCAAGAGCTTATGAGATTTAAGACCTATACCTGTTGTGTACGTTCTACTGATACGAGGATCAAGTGGCAGAGGTGGATCACCCAAGAGAAAAAAGATGAAAGAAGCGATTTATCTAATAATGTTGACTGCCAGCTTGATGATGAGCATGATGAGGATATGACAACATGACAGTAGATCACTGATCACTGTGAAAAATGCAAATGTGGTATGCATTTTCAATCGCAGAAGCATTTCTTAATGCTAAAGATCATTTTAAGTTTACGATCTTTTCCGCAAGAAAAAGAATAGCAAATCATCGACCTACTTCCATAGGAGAAACTACGTTGCAAAATTTTAAACGATATAGATAACGCGGAGTTAATGAGAAAAATCTATTAAAGCCAGCTAGAAAAAAAAAATCAAGCCAATTTGTGATGATGAAGTAAGATTGTCAAGCATTTTGGATGCGTTATTCGTTTCTATGTGTTTCTATGTTTCTAAACTATGTATTTTTCTATGAAAAATAACCTGAGCTAGATAGTATTATTTTAAACCAGTTTTAGTACATTTTTTCAATATTTAAACCTTTAACTGTAATGATGTATATTACTTTTAAAAAATAAAAACACATGTGAAAACACATGTTTTTTTACATTTTTTCAACACATTGCTGCAAGACAGATGCAATAAATCCATCGAGCTATGTTTATTTCAATTTAACATACATGATTTTTCATCCATTCTTGAACAGTTCCCACAGTTAGATGAAATCGTCCTACCCAATGTTGAAAACCTTCCAACCATTCTTGAAATGGTTATAAATGCATAGTTCAAAGATTGGCCTCGAATAAATCGATACAATTGCGTCATTGGAAGTTTTCAACCTAACATGTTAAATACAGTGGGGAAGCCTTGTGTGGGAAATGCCATTTCAAAAATGGGTGAAAGGATTTCAACAATGGGTGGGACGATTTCATCTAATTGTGGGAACTGTTGAAGAATGGATTAAAAATCCTGTAAATTCGTTAGATCAGCTTAACACTATAAAGACTTGCGGTAAAGGACACTCTGATCTCTGAGTTTAAAATAATATACTTAAAAGGATTTCTGTTTAAACATAAAACCTCATGTGTTATGCTTTTTTTCTTCAATTTTGATAGAATAAATCAATTGTTTGAATCTTTTTGATAACAAGTCGATTTCGAAACCACAAGCACATTTTAATCATAAAAATATCCTCCGTACAGTACAGAACAATTTTCTTCCGAAAAAATCCAACTTCTTGCCATTCATACCTCGATGCCAGGTGCTAAGGAAAAAAATGGATAAACGCATTTTAAAACTGAACAAGTCTATAAATGCAATAGCATTAAGAGATCTAAAAAATATTAATAAGTAACAAATTCTTAAAAACAGGGGTCCGAATAGGGATATAGAACACTATAGAAATATATAAGGGTATAGAATAGCTATGTCTGCGAGGCACTCAGTCATCAGTCAGTTAATAATTCAGTTTGTTAAGCTTTTTTGATGGTTGTTTAATATGTTCTAACCGGCTTCTTAAAATCAAAATACTCCAGGCCCTATTATAGGTTGTTCGAAGTAAAACAAAGGGTAAATGTATTGTTGATCGCATTGAACATGTTTTAACTGTAAAATCAACAGGTCACATTTCTTTCTCGCGATTCAGCGATTTAAAAATCGTCTCTGTATGCCATATCGTACCTTCGTATCGCCATCATAGTACCACTGTCCTCATCTGTTATATGAAACCACATTACAGTACGCAACTAAAGGCTTTTGTGTCGCATTTGCCGGTACTGCAGCAAACGACACGGTATGTACTTAAACTTTCCTATTTATGAGCTTTTTGCGAGCGTGAATGGAAGGCAGAAAGTGTGGCCGGAGTTCGCCGTTGCTTACAATGCGGATAAATTGTGTTATTCTTTCGGTAAACCGCTCGCAATACAGACTATTTCTACGTTTTCTTCCTAAACAGTGGCGTCGAAGAACGGAACGGACTTGGCACCAGTTCCAGTGAACCAATTTTTGTGTCGGCTATGACCTTCACGCTTTCAAGCACTGTATTTTTTCAAGGCTGCTAGTCAAACAGTAATTCCCTGTTTTCTATGGGAAAAGGACGTAGCCGTGGAAAAGGAAGAGCACCAGGCTTCTCCCATGGCGGTCGCTCTCTTTAGTAGCAGTTCCGGAAGTTGTGTGTCCACAAACGCCTACCATGAGCGTCGCATACGCCCAAACAAGTCATTCATTTCGAATACGACGCAGTCCATTATGGTTAGTCGCATTCCCGCTCAAGAGTGCATTGTTAGACGCACGTTCTTCAGGCCGTGTGACACCATTTTTCCGGGCGCCCCATAAGGGTGTCCGGGGTTGCGAAGGGGGAGGCGACCGGACGGGGGTGGTGCTCGCTAACGTGCAAAGCATGATCCTGCGGAGCATAAAAACACATAAAACACAATAACAGCCATATGTTGTATTAATCCTTTCGCAGTGCGCTCCTTTCAACACGTCCTCGTCAAAGACGCCGAGGTTGCGAGGTGCGTGCGGTTTTTCTGGTTTAAATGTTCCCTAGCCTTTCGTCACCGATGTACGTCAACAAAAACAAACTCCCCGACGCGCGCGGTGCGCCGTGGTGAGTCTGCGCGATGTCCGCCCGGACCCAAGCCCGGTGGGGAGGTGCAAACGGTGCAACGCGAGTCCCGAACGGCGTGCCTGGCGTGCATTCGTTCGTCAGTTTCGAACAGGTTCGCCGGTGGTCATGTTGTACGGCCACAAGAAGCGATTTCATCACTCTGCGGAAAACTCCATTCTAAGTGAGACCGGGCCACAACATGTGGTTGTGCCGGGGCGTGAAAGTAGCAGCACCTTGGCGGGAATATCGTGATGAATGCATAATCGCTAGCGTTAGCGAAAATGTGGTAAAGAAGCGATAAACAGCGCTTTTTCTTCTTCTATTCAGCTCTTCCCTCAAAGCCCCGCCACCGAGTCGTTTCTATCACTCGTTTGATTAATCCTCGAAACATTTCCGGCGACGGCACAGCACGTGTGCCTGCCGCTACTACATTACCACTGCCTGCGACATTACGCGAGACGTAGAACGTACGCCGTACGCCGCGGGATCGTCCGCCACTCTGGAGCGAGCGTTTGGGGCTTGTGTTCTTGTGTGCGGTTTCTCATTTTGGTATGCCGGCGAAGGGTTGGGAAAAAATACGATAAACGAAAACGGACGACGCTGGAATGGCACCGCACATCCTGTAATGCTTCATCATATTGCTAGTGTTTGATGCCCTGTGGATGGGAATTTTTCTCTTATCTGGAATTTCGCTTAACGTCTACCATCGCCGCATCATTGTACCCCGTTACATTCCGCCAGGCCCTTCCCCGAAGGCAGCCAGAAACCAGAGCTTAATCTACAACTACATTGTCATCGCGAACGCATGATGATCCCCGGGACGCACGGCATTCGGGACGTCCCGGTTACGGTTACTTTAATCAGGCGCTCACGGCCGACGACGACGACTCAAGTGCCACGATTTACTGCAGCGTTCTGAGCGAAGCGAACCCAGCTTCCGAAAGGGACGATTGCGCCACTGGCTGTTTATTTCTGTAGTGCAATTCGTCGAGGTCGTTTCCATTACAGGAGCTTTTTTGTTTTGTTTTTGGCGGTACCTCTGACCCACGTGCGGCGGCCGGTAAGCGGATTGGGAAACTTTAAGTAACAAATAATGATTGGCTGGGAGACGAGCGAGCAGGCTGCAAAACAAACGCAGCGTGGATTGCAGTTGTTGCTATTATGGGGTTCGCCGTAGGAACATGCTTTCGAAACTGCAGGAGGACTGGTTAACTAAGCGTTTCGTTCCTTCCGTGCACCACATAAGGGTACATGCATAAATCTTAAAGTGACACCTTGAACCGGTGCTTTTTGTCGTACAAGTTTTTGATACAATATTAAACGAGCTCTCGAAACTCCGGAGACATAGGAAGAGGGAACACTTTGTTGCTGGTTCTCTGCATGACATTATGCTGCAAAGTGTTTAAACACTGTAACGACCGTAACGACATGAGCGTATGATTTTTAATGGGACTTTTTTGTTTTCGAAAAAGCACATCTTTTAACTCAACTGATGGCATCAATATAAGCTTAATAATATTGAAGAACAAATTCTCGAATTATAATTTGTTACAACTTTTCCTCTTCAGCAACATAAACAGTTTGAAACGATTGCCATTTCAGGATTTTCTTATAAAGTCTTCTGGTTGAATTCGCACTTGCCTTACAAATCTGTGCGATTTGAAAGCTTCTAAGAGTTGGTAACCATAGCAACCATGACTTAGAATCTCAAAAGCGCCACAAAAGTGCAAAGGTTACATAGAAACTCTGTAAATTATCTAATTTCGCTCAACATGATCAACAACACAGCGATTTTTTAATACTATTTAACTGTTTTTTAACGACCAACAAGTATGTTCCAATATTGATAACTCCAATTCATTAATAATATTATGGTTTGTTCAAATGGTTTGGTAACTGAAAGAGGAATTCAAAATCTTCTCTACTTTCAAACGTACCGAAAGCCACCCAAAAATGCCGTGTAGGTCCCCATGGAATGCGATCAGTTCGGAAGATGTTATCCTGGCAACTGCAATGGCAGGACTTCGTGCCAAATTTGGTGCTAATACAACTTGACGAGGTCATAGCAAGCCACGGTCAACTTTACGGTCAGATCAAAGCGTAATATTCAACCTTATGAGGATTTGACCGGCCGAGTATCAGAAAATCGCCAAACTCTTGCGGCAATAGGTAAAATTACACGCACAGTAATGGATAAACTTTGGTCGCTGGTTGCCCTACAGCAGGGTTTGACAACGTGCGGCCATCGGCCATTGGAGAAGCTGGCAGTCTTTTTTTTTGTTGTTGTTTTCATTCTTCCCCCCAGGCCCATCTAGCATCAAACGTTCGCGAGAGTGTGAAAGAAAAAAAAACGCCACTTAGGAGGGAAATGGTATGAGTTTTACATTCAACCTTACACTCGCGGACCAGAACCGCTGGCTGGCGCATTGTTCCGACGGCAGGAAGGGACGCTGGCAGGACGGTTCTTTACGGTGTTTGTTCCCAAAGTCACCTTATAGCGTCCGAGCGCCGGGCGAGGCAAACCGAACGAAGCAAAGTAAATCAAGCAATAAAATTGGGCAATAGTGAACGCTCGCAGGGGTTGCGGCTGCAGACACGGGGAAGGCTCTGTCAGATCAAAGAGTTTGTTGAGTGAGACCGTGTTATTGAGAACGGAGCGTGCAGGGACACGCTCCCAGCCAGCGACGAGTCCCGATGGGGTCGAAACAGTTGTCGAATTTGTTTGCAAATTCGGAAAATTCCACGGAAAGCGATGGGAAATCAAATTTTGCATAATCTTCTACGGCGGAGGTCAAAGGGATTGAAGCTGTTGGGGCGTCAGCATGCGCTGGGCCTGAGATTATTAAAGTAAACGTATAATCCTGTCCTCCCGATCCTGAAAGGTTGCTGTACAATTTGTTGTGTAAAAGCTCCGCTCGGAGCATACGGCTCACATTCGGTTAATATTAAAACACGAAGCAGTCGATACAATAGCTATACGACCAGGGTTTGGGTTACTGTGTAGAGCAGAGAAGTAATGCTGACAGGGAACCCGTCGGTCCCTAGTTGGATCATCTGTCATTCATGCGAACCGTGGTCGAATGCATCCGAAATCGGTAAAAGCATCCGGCGTATGGTATGCTGGCGGGTTTTAAGATCATATTATTCACGTCCCTTCAATGGCCGCGCAAACGCTGAGCTTTCCATGCAATGTTTCTTTGAAGTCACATGCCGATGTTTAGCCTTATTGAAATCAAATGCATGAAACATGTACGGGAGAATGTTTGTAGTGCAATAAAACTAACATTCTCTAACGAACCCGTCCTAGAGTGTGCTTTACGACCGCACGGTGGAAAAGCATGAGCGCATGGAGGCCTTGTTCGCACCCAGGTAGTTACCCAAAGTATCCCACTCCCCTTTAGAGCCTTAAGTATTCCATCGTAAGGTTTTAAGAGAATGGGCATCTTGAAAGGAATTGGATAGGGCCAAGGCGTTGGGGAGAGTTAAACAACGGAAACGCGTAACCAACATCGCCAACATTCGGAACGGATGAGAAAAACGCGTCGCGACAACATTAAAGCAGATGCACAAACTATAGCAAAATAAAGCAGTGTTTCTCCAGTTTTACTATGTAAAAACGACCTTTTTAAACTAAGCTTAATCCTTCTGCACTGAGTCGGAAGAGTTGTAATGTTTTAAAAACGATTAAAAAAAAAGTTATCATTACCTCGGGCTTATGAGATGGATAAGGTATAACAATTAGATTAATTCCGGAAGAAACAAACGCTGCAATCACTTTCAACGTTTAATGTCAGCAGCTATCATTCGCCAGAAAACCATGTTATCAATAGCAAGCCCGCCGGTGCTTTACTGGACTCACTCCACGTAAAGCTCTACAATTTGAAATGATCAATAAAACAAACTACATCCATTTTTGCGCTTTGTGTTGCTGGTACAGCCGTAAGTGGCACGAGGAGATGGCTGGCAGGACTCGTTGTTGTGTGTACCGACACACGCTTATCCGAATGCAGTGGATGCTTTGGTGAAAATCCGCATCACGCAAACGAAGCTGGATGTTTGCTTGCTCCAAATGGGAAAGGTGAGAGAATATGAGCTCTTTACAAGTGTGCAGGATAGAAGTTTGAAGCTTAACGCGACACTAGACTTGTTCGCTTGTTCCCCGGCCCAAAATCAGGTAGCTGAGTGCCAACTCGAAAGTAGTAGCTCTTTCCTAATGACAAGAGTAAGGTGGTAAGCATAATGTATCCGTATGTTCTACACACTACACTTATACGACCAATAAAGCTTAGCACTCTGACAACACATAGCCCTTCGGAGAATAAGTATTCTAGATATTATTTCGATTTAATATCTTTTGCACGAAAGATAACGCAAAGCAATGCGTTAACATCTGTGAGCCGAGAAGTGAAAATGGTTGACTACAATTAAATCCCTTTTTAAATATTTAATAAAAAATAATTAGAGTAAAGAAACTGTTTTGAAAACCCACGAATATATCCTTTCAATACATCAACCATCTCTCATGTGCGTGATCAACGGTTTCGTGATGGTTTTGGCCTTCTAGAGGAAGAACGGTCGGACGGATCCGAATGTCTGAGTTGTATCTCGGTTCGATTATTTTGCGTACGCGTGTTGGTTCTTTGCGTGTACCGTCAGACTAAAGCTCTCTTTGTGCAAGCTTCCTTCCAAATTTAAGATCAAATGCTGCGATAAAGATATAAAGTGATAAAACCAAAATGATGGAAATTTGTACCACAAACAAAGTATCACACCCGTGAAGGAGAAAACTAATTGACTTCAGGACAAGTTGAAGATTCATGCCTGGCACATTTGTTGCTTTGGACAGTTTTCGGTTGTTTCATAATGGAGGACGAATGCTTCTAAAGAGACATTCATGCCGTTGGAAAAGTTCACCACGCTTCACTAAACGCTCGCAAGTTTCGAATGATGGTGTGACTTTGAGACGCTTCGAGAGAGTTTCGCGAACCGGTTGTTTCTTCTCTGCAAAGTGATTAGTATGCATAGCGTTATTCAGTACCATCGTCGGCAAAGCAATCAATTCATACACGTTCATTTGCAAACGAACGCACTGTCACAGTACAATGTTGGTTTTATTCGGATGTCACATGAATCTGCAAGAAGATAGTGTATAATTGCTCGACAAATATAGCAGCGGCATCGCTGAATGCGACGGCAATTGATGGGTTGTTTAGCAGCCTCGGTTACCAACCAAATAGACTCAGTGGAAGCTGGATACAATTAGAACGACAGAGCATGACGATGAGGATTCCAAATTTGCAGTACATATAGTTTTCGATACAGCTATTCAGGATACTTTCTGTGGCGTTATATGTATTGTTTGGATTGGTTGAGATAAGCGATAAGTGATAAGTGAGATAGGAGGATTGCGCACATTTCGGATTGTATTATCAAATCAGATTTGTTGAATGATCGGGAGACGGGTTAACATCGCGCTGTTAGAAAACGGTGCAAATCAGGAAGATCACGAAACAAAAAAAAAATTCCTTCCTTCGTTTTCTAAACATAATAAGGCCGATTACAAAATCCCTTTGACTCGCGGAATTCTCTCCCGTTATCACCTTTCTCGCACGCGTATCTTCTTCATTAAAACACCGTAACTAGTGGGAATACTGCATACAAGTTTGGTGATTCCTGATGTTTTTCTTTGAATATTTCAACAAAACCGTTTAATATTTAAAAGCACATAAAAGGGTTATCATTGTTTATTCATTTACCTATGCTGTTTTTATAATCGCACACATTGCATTCTGAAACTTGATAGCAAGTCTACACTGGTTATGAAACAATAATAATTTGTACACAATATGTGAAAGTTTCACACTTGTTGAGATGTGCAAAGGAGCAATGATACAACAATCATTGCTCCAACCGGCAATGGCTGTTAGGAGAATTCGGTTCAGTTGACCTATGGTGATAAGGAGTTTCATTCTTTCGAAAGGAACAGTGTGAATTCATGTCCATCTAATAAAAATTTAAAATTATGTTGCCATACCATACAATTCCATGAATTCTTCAATTTTGTTTAACAGCAAAATGTGCTGTAGGACCTTTTTGAACTGAAATTCGGTTGAATCAACGCTTGTAAAGAAGAATACAACATTTGTAAAGATAGTATAGATTTCACTTCTTTGAACATTGGTTGACCTTATTTGATGATTCTTTTGCATTATTCGTTTATACAATTCGCCACATTTCAAATACGGCACGGCTCTTTTTAAATAACCATATGCAAAGTTCAACATCGTTCCCGATGGCACATTCAGCTCGATTTCAATAGGCACACTGTTCGTTACCCAAAACTACAAACCAAACCATAATCTAATTGAAAGCGCTTCCTTTGCACGGAATCCAACGCATTCCAGAAGCGTTGTCGATTACTGCGCCCCACACAAAGGTGCTCAAAATTCCGGTTCCTCATGCACGGGAACCGGAACCGCCGTCTAGAGTGTCGCAGGCGTTTCCGATAACGTTTCCACCATCTGCAGCATCAAATATTCAATCGATAGCGCGCCGTGTGCACCGGGTCACAATCGTGCCATTTACATTTGGCTTTTGTATGACGGAACGGTGCGCAGTGGGAGTTGTAAATCAAAGTAATTTCACTGTCCTGGCCGGCGCCTTACTCGAACGTGCTGCTCTAGTACGGCGAGGAGTTTAGCTGCCATGGAATATACAGATGAACAAAGGTCCTAGATTCGTATCGGGAAAAGAAAGGACAGAGCGATAGCTAAACGGAAGTTCCTGACAATTCCTGCAGCCACTTCCAATGTAGTCAAACTTTATACCTGTGGTGTACGGCATAACTCGGCGAAACCCGCATTTATGGAAACGCGGATCGCTTTCAGGGAGATATCTCATTCACACATCATTCTGCACAACTTCCTGAAAACTACCACGAATCGCTCATTATAAGTAACACAGATAGTTTTTTTTTATTTCACATAAATTCTAAGTCTGATCGTGATTTTTTTCTTCTTGCACGTATCGAAATGAACGTCATACCCTGGCTGCTCACGAGTTATTAAGCACCACCGGAACTAACTTACAATTGGATCATTGAACTGAAGGATACGGTTATTGACGTGAAAATAAACTTTTGTCATTACCAAAAAATTGACCTAGAGCTTGAGGTGAATTGGCGCAAGTGTCTGCTAGTGAGCTCGATGTACAGAGGCGCCTTCCCAGTGACAGACTCCGGCACCAGTGGGTTGATACACCGGTGAGGAAGTTTATCACACGTCGTAAAGTTCCACTGCTGTGGTTTATGAACGGTCCACCGAGCACGTTAGCTACAGTTGGGCGTGAAGTACGATTGCCGGCGTACCGAAAATCCGTGCACCAACCTCACAGAAGGTGGCACGTGTGCCGGATGCGCACGGGAAGGTTGTTGATGGTACGGCGAAGACGTGTTCCGACGACCGGCAGCAACAGGTATGGAGTCTAGAGAACGGTTTTGAATTACTGGTGCATATGGGAATGCAGCAAAAATACGGTTTCGGATACGGATGCTACGCCCTAGTTCTATTCTTGTCGAACGCGGTGACACAAATACGCACTGATAATTCATAGTTGAAATTGCAACAATGGATTGCACTAGACGCTTTGCACAACAATTGATTACAGCAATTTAACGAAGAATCATGCAATATTTACAACCATCGATAAATATTCAATAACAACACTCAGTACAGACACACAGACATCGCGTAGCAGTTCCCCGGAGGTGTGCGATTTGTCTCCAAAGTTTCAGAATTGATTTGCAACAATAAACAACCAACCACTGCCGTGTGAGTGCTGTGGTGCTTTCCCTTTTTGAAAGATAACATTTCATCGATGGAAAATTGCTCCAACGTACCAGTAGGTGCTAGATGGTGCTCTAATTGATCCGAAGACACATCGTGAAGGCAACAATTGGCCCAAATCAGCTTGAAACGGATGCTCCAACGCAACGATATTCAATGTCAACAACATAGTCCTGCTTGTAACAAGAACGCAACCCTGGCATTGGAGCAAGGATCGTTGCTTCAAGTTCGTGTCATCGATCGTGGCTGAGGTTACAATCTCTTTCAGTACCGTCGTACATCGTACTGTCGTTTTTTTAAATACCAGGACCTTGATTCATGGAGTAAAGCGACGGTTAAGCGAGCGCTGAAGAGAAACGTCTGGTCGCGTGGCAGGATAAAACGCATAAAACCCGGGTCCGGTCTCGGTTCGCGGTTTAGTGTGGCGTTCGCAGTGGATCAATACCGATCGCAGTCGAGTGGCCAGTGTTCGTGTGAAAAGTGCAGTGCCGTACGAGTGCAAGTGCACCCAAGAGAGCTATAAACACCATCCTAGGAGGCGTTGCGCAACAATGGATTGCACTAGACGCTTTGCACAACAATTGATTACAGCAATTTAACGAAGAATCATGCAATATTTACAACCATCGATAAATATTCAATAACAACACTCAGTACAGACACACAGACATCGCGTAGCAGTTCCCCGGAGGTGTGCGATTTGTCTCCAAAGTTTCAGAATTGATTTGCAACAATAAACAACCAACCACTGCCGTGTGAGTGCTGTGGTGCTTTCCCTTTTTGAAAGATAACATTTCATCGATGGAAAATTGCTCCAACGTACCAGTAGGTGCTAGATGGTGCTCTAATTGATCCGAAGACACATCGTGAAGGCAACAATTGGCCCAAATCAGCTTGAAACGGATGCTCCAACGCAACGATATTCAATGTCAACAACATAGTCCTGCTTGTAACAAGAACGCAACCCTGGCATTGGAGCAAGGATCGTTGCTTCAAGTTCGTGTCATCGATCGTGGCTGAGGTTACAATCTCTTTCAGTACCGTCGTACATCGTACTGTCGTTTTTTTAAATACCAGGACCTTGATTCATGGAGTAAAGCGACGGTTAAGCGAGCGCTGAAGAGAAACGTCGCGTGGCAGGATAAAACGCATAAAACCCGGGTCCGGTCTCGGTTCGCGGTTTAGTGTGGCGTTCGCAGTGGATCAATACCGATCGCAGTCGAGTGGCCAGTGTTCGTGTGAAAAGTGCAGTGCCGTACGAGTGCAAGTGCACCCAAGAGAGCTATAAACACCATCCTAGGAGGCGTTGCGTGTCAACTTCTTGAAAACGTGTGGTGTACAAACCTTGAAGTTTGCAAAACATGGCGACACAGTCAGGATGCTACGAATCGGTGACGGAGTTCTATGCCAATACGGACGTGTTTCTTACCGGTGGTACAGGGTTCCTGGGGAAGGTGTTGATCGAGAAGCTGTTGCGCTCCTGCCCAGACATCGGCCGGATCTTTGTGCTGATGCGCAGCAAGCGCGGAAAATCGATCGAAACGCGCGTCGCCGAACTTTT